>JBBPUO010000267.1:0-12483 GCA_038094755.1 Caloboletus firmus | reverse complement strand
CCTGCCAGTTGGGAATATCCGAATAAGCAAGGCATCGGTTGCAACGCAATTAGTGCCAATGATACACAGAACTTCCTCTCCTTCCTCCAAGAACTCCGTGTGGATCCTGTCGGTGCCAGTCTGACGCTCTCTGCCGCGACTTCGATCGTCCCGTTCAGTGATGTGTCTGGTAACCCTTCCACGAATGTATCCGGGTTCGCCGAGGTCCTCGACTACATTGCCATCATGGATTATGACATTTGGGGCTCGTGGTCGTCGGGAGTCGGACCTAACTCTCCCTTGAACGACACATGTGCCCCTCCCGGTGACCAGGTTGGCTCAGCGGTTTCTGCTGTCAAGGCATGGACTACCGCCGGAATGCCAGTCGACCAGATTGTGCTCGGTGTTGCTGCTTATGGTCACTCATTCAGCGTCGCGCCGTACGATGCATTCGTCAATGGCTCTGAGACCGATCTTGTTGCATACCCGAAGTTCAATGCTTCGAATCAGCCACTCGGAGATGCATGGGATGATACTGGTAGCATTGATGTTTGTGGAGTTTACGAGGGACCTGGTGGTACCTTCCGCTTGTGGGGTCTCGTTGATGGCGGGTTCCTGACCACGGATGGAGAGCCAGCGCCAGGTATCTACTACCGCTACGATTCTTGCAGTCAAACCGTTGAGTGACCTTTATATTTGGATGTTATCGCACATTTGATCTAACGAGCTTATTTCAGCCGTATGTTTACAACAAAACGTCCGGGGTCATGGTTTCGTTTGATAATGCTCAATCGTTTGGTGCCAAGGGTAACTACATCAAGGAGGCTGGTCTTGGAGGGTTTGCAATGTGGGAAGCTGGAGGCGATTATCAGGACATTCTCCTTGACTCTATTAGGTCCTCGGCTGGATTTTGATAAAATTACAGTATTGAACATCATTATGAAATAGATCTCGGTATGGAACCGAGTTCCGGCGACACTGCAGATCATTAGTACTCTTCCAACTATACTACTCGCATCCTGGCCTTGAGCGCGTCAAATACTCTGTAGTGCCTATGGATGAGACTCACTCGGAGGTTCGTGTTGCGCCAACTGCCAATGATGAAACGGCGGAAACAGTAACAGGGTGGCCATGGCCGCCACGCTTTCCTCGCTCCGATGACCCCTCTGTTGGGGTCGACCAGCGAACCTATGATAATCTTGTTCGGTACACGAAGTATGCATCCGGCGCCTACCAGGTGCTATGTCCTCGCCCGATGGGGAACACCCTCATAGCTCAGGTTAGTGCGAATCCGGTGACTTGGCGATGTGGATCACTGCCAACCGGAACTCGACGTGTCAAAGAGCAATCGGACTGACATTCCGCTTATCAGTTCCACAGCAATGTCACCTCAACGAGAGGGTTTATTGCCAGGGATGACAAACGGGGAGAACTCGTAGTCGCGTTCAGGGGGACGACAGACGTCGTCAGCATCCTTCTGGGTGCGTACCATCCTTGACATTTGCTTGCATTTCAATAGTCGCTCACTCGGGCTTCGGAATACAGATGCCTGCATCATGCTCGTGTCTTTGCAAGGGATTGGACTCCCTCCGCAGGCTCCCTCTGCGGTTTCGCGCTCGACCGAACCGCACGTTCACCTCGGCTTCCTCCTTGCGTACAATAGCGTCGCGCAAACGGTTCTGGACAAACTCGGTTCCCAATTACGAGCGTTTCCATCATACAATGTCGTTGTGTGCGGTAAAGCCAACCACCATCGCTCCTGTCACGGTGAATTAGGTACTAATTGGCGCCAGGTCATTCACTGGGGGTAAACCAATTTTACGGCTTCTACGAATTTGAGCAGCATGTTTGAGCTTTTGACGTAACAGGGATCTATTGCGAGCATAGCTTCGGTTGCTTTTAGCCATACGTTTCCTGGGAGGGGTGTCTCCCTATACACTTTTGGTGAGATGTCTTCGCAACGTCTTCTCTTGGATGACAATTCAAACTATGGGCTGTTAGGTCAACCTCGCACCGGAGATCGTCCCTTTGCAGAGCTGGTAGGGCGTGCCATCGGTACCGGGAACATTTATCGATGTGAGTCCTGCACTCAGATATCGCTTTTCTTTATAATAACGAAGATGAATAGGCGTACACTTTGTCGGTAAGTTCCAAACTTAAGCTTGTTCGGAGATTCAATCTATTGATGCTGGCATTTATCAGACGGCGTCCCGACGATGATTCCCACTCGACTTGGTTACCAACATTTGTGTGTTATCAATGATCGTCCTCCACATATAGTGTATATCTAATCTTACCAACCTGCTTGCAGTGGTGCGGAATATTGGCAATTTGCTGAACTAGGTCTGAATTTCGATTTACTTGTTCCCTTTCATGCATGGAGCTTGGCTGTTGCGGCGTTTCGTTTTACACCTTCTCGTGATTGTTATCTGCCATCTACAAAGAGACCAAACCGTTGATGCCAGGTCCGCCAAAGAATGTGAAGCGCCTCCTCGGAGGTGAAGACCCGGATGGCAGTTCCAGTGTTCGTAAGTCAATACACTCCATCCCTCTAGCTTCCTTTAGTAAAGAAGACTTGGTTTATAGCATCTACTGGCGTAAATCCCGCGCATTGGGTCTACTTTCGACAACGTGAGTTTTGCCATTATTTCGGATGGCATCCACCGTGTTCCAGTCATGCTTACGGTGAGTTTGGGTATATAGCCATGACCATGGATCCGACCGTGTGTATTTGACAAAGTTGCTGGGGGAAGTTTGAGGGAAAAGTTTGATGGAAACAGAGGATACTCTCAACCGACGCATGGAATGTGTCGGACCATTTCCTGTGTCCTGTTTGGCTAAGAAGCTAAGTTTTGTTAGCATCCTCAGAGAAGATAGTCATGTCCCACATGCTTTAAACATGAGCTGTCGCATACTTAACCTTATCAAATTCTTCCCAGTGGACTGTGGTCATGACTGGGCCAGAGGATAATTCGTGTTCCAGTGTTCCGAGGAGCAGTGGGATTGCATCGTGATGTTTCGCACTCATCCACAGGGTCAGGTGGACTCGTTTGCAGCACGCTGGTTTGATTCGAAGGACCAAAAGGTTCGATGAGAGGCAAACGACGTCCTGCGAGCACTTTGATATGAAAGACGACTCTGGCAGTTCAACATTCAATATTAATATGCACAACGATGAAATTAGAAACATGAAGCACACAATGATATCTGACTCTAAATTTCATTATACCCACTGATCTTGATAATGAATGGGTCTATCTTATGATCGATCATTGATTGCCAATTGGCAGGATATATGGATCTTGCGAGAACGATGAATGCAACTCTTGGACCTCGTGCATGCACTCACTATTAGAATAGCACCACAACACGACTCAAGGAAAAAAAAAAGTATTAGCGGCCACATGTCCAATCGACAACCCACGATTGAGCATCGGATCACCATCAATGAAATTACAAGGTCAGTGTGATCAGGGTCAAAGTAGCATGTTATGATGAACCTCGAACTCCTCGGAGAACTGAATGCTATATTTATGCTGGGGCACGTTTAACACCAGTTATTAATCTAACTTTGGAACGAGTCTGAGAAGATTAATGGTATTATTGTGAAATGGACCGAAGGGGACGGGTAAAACTTTGTATGCCATGGATGACACTTTGTGCCGAGAAGAAGGGCCCGTGTTGCATGGGTTCCCAGGGTGAGGGGCTGTATGATCAGAAGTGAGACTAGAAACATGGGCGATGAGGCTGATGATTCAAGCTGCTGGGTAGTATTGCTGCTTACATCGGTCGCAGTGATTGGGCGAAATCACAAAGCAAATACACAAGCTGAATCTAGAAAGGCATGACTAAATTCCATGTCTATGGTGAAAACTAGCTTTAGTTGGTCACTCACCACAGTTGGCACGGACGTAGATAAGTACCAGGAATCCATTCGCCTAACAAGAAGGCAGGACATCGTCTGCTAGAAATCTTACCTAGCATCAATAGAACGGTCTTCTGAGATGATGAGCTGCAGCATCCGAACGATCATGAGTTTATGAGATAGTACTTGCTATACAAACCTCTGTAAAATGGGGGGAAAGTCCTGAATGAGTACCACCCAGTGTGGACGCGGTCATTCACGCACATGTTGTCAAGCCTTTCAACAGGTCGGAAACCCCACCAATATCTTGGGGAAATCGAGATGTTCTTGAGATCCGGGCAAGGGACAACTTGGATGTTTGATCAAGTTGGCGCTCTCGGTGTTGTCGATCCCGAAAATTTAACCTGCCTGGATGGAAATTCGACATGCTGATAAGTTGACATACAATCCCTCGAGTGGGGTCCGTACACATGATACAATGCCCGACATTGACCATATATATGTGCATTGTATCTCGTCAATCACGATTGAATTATTGTCGGGTGACAGCGGGGTCGGTGTGGAGACTAGGTGGATCAAACCAGGATATAATGTCACGATTAACTTGATCAGGGTACCTTCACTGAAAGCCCAAAGCCCTTGGTAACAAACAATGGAAATTGCTTGGGTAACGATGAAGGCGGCTTTTAAAGTTGTATATGTGTCATCAAGCCAGTCGCGATGTGTTTTTTCTTGTTATCCTATTATGTAAGCATGGCAGCCTTCGGTGAGTTCTGCAGAAATGACTCTTAACAGCTGCGGTGCAGTACCATATCATGCATAATATTCCATCGAAAATTATATTTTCACTAGTAGTGCTGGAGGATGAGCCAGGTGGGATTTTCATGTTGCGACCAGGTATTCAGGTATACCTTATATCTGAAAGATTTGCACTATTACTCAGCAACTGGTACCCGGGCTTACCCTTGGTCCTGCACCGCCCTTGGCAAAGCAAATCCTCTCGGCTAACTGTTTCACTTGTGGCAAGTGACTTTGAGTGCTTTTTCGACGAGGGAGCTGGGCATAGACGATGGAGAGCTGCCCTGAGTTCCTAAAGAATACTAGCTGGCGTGCGCGCTGCTCTGCTCGCCTGGTATGCGGACGTAGTAGGCCCGTTAAATATTCTTCGAAACGTCAGACTGGCTCTATGATATTGATTTGGTAACGTCGCACGCAACTGCAAATGGGGTTGTTCCGGCCATCTGTTGCCAAATCATATTCGTGTTGCGACACTAGAGAGGAGGACCCAGCAATATGAGCCAAGTAGCGTCCCCGTAGTAGATGAATCTAGCTATTCGTGGTGGTAATAGCAAGCAAACCAAAGAGATCAATTAAAGGCTGTTCGGCAGGAAGTTTGCCTGGATTGGGTCCCATTTGCCAAGAAACTCAGTAGCCTCATCTCTTGGTGTCCCTTTGGTTGCCTTCATCTTCGGTCCTCCACAACGTGTCCTGTTTTTCTCCAGGTCGCTGTATATTATCCCCACTTTGCTCGCTAATCCCATTCAACCGACTCTAACGGTGTTCATCATGCCTGAATCGGACGCACAGACGCTGCACAGGGTCCTTCGACGGTTGGCAGGATGGGCAGTATGGTCCTTCTTCACGGAGGTACGCGCCGTGGGAGGAGAGAACGTTCCTGTCGAGGGGCCAATCATCGTGTGAGTTTCTCAACCCGAAGAACAGACTCCACCGAGGCCCATTCACGGTGCTCAATGGACACTCCGGGCACGTCTCCAGGAGTTCCAACGAGCCCATGGTTTCCGTTCGACCTAATATTAACGCGTCTCCTTACTCCAGTACTGCAACCCACCATAACATGATTCTCGACCCTTCCATTTTGTGTCAGTCCGTTTTACGCGCCGTTATTGGTCACACGACGAATCGATGAATGCCCACAGCGACTTCATTTCCTCACGGGCGAATCTTGAACTACTGGTCGAAAGGTGCGGAACTGACCTCAGCTTGCTCGTACGATCCAATGACACTTGCCTTCATATCGGGTAGCATCGTTATTCAACAACAAGTTTCTCGCTTGGCTTCTCCGTTCTTCTGGAAACATCCCTGTCGACCGCAAGTCCAAGGACAGACAGGTGCTGTTCCGCGGAACGTTCGAGGCTCTCGCTCGAGGTGGTGCTGTCGCCCTTTTCCCTGAGGGGACTTCCTACACGGAACCTCGAATCATGCAAGTCAAGGATGGTGCAGCTTGGGCCGCGCTAGAATACACAAAATGGGCCGCAGACCACGGAGTCATGATCCCTGAAGTCAAGGTCGTGCCCACGGCAATTGTGTATACAAACAAGTCCAAGTATCGTAGCGACGTAAGTGTAATCGAGGCCCATGATCTGGGCCGGGAAGTGGGGTGCTTGTTTACTAATAGTCTCCATTATTATAGGTAATCATGGAGTGAGAACACAAAGTAACCATAGATCACCTCTTCTAACAAAAGTGTTGTAGATTTGGTCCCCCGATCTCTATGGAAGAGTACAAGGAACAGTTCGCTTCTGATGTTGAAGGTGCGGCCCGCGCCGCCGTCAAGCGTCTCACACGTGCAATCGAACGGCAGCTCATAGAAACAACCATCAATGCCCCAGACTGGTAAGCCGCACCCTACATTGAGTGTAACCAAGAGGTCGACGGCGCTGTACACAGGGACACGCTTTATGTTGCTCGAATGGCTCGAGATCTTCTTTGGGAAGACGAACGCTCAATCGATTTGAATGAATTTGTGACTATATCCCAGACGTGAGTTAACCCCGATCTCCGCCTCTCGATCCACACAATCTACTCACGTTCATCGTTAGTCTCGTTGACCTTTTCTCAACCAAGGATGCAACGCCGAATATTGGTTCCGTACGCCGCCACCTTCTGGAATACTACTCGCTCCTTCAGTCGACGCACCTTGCGAATTCTGTCCTGTCCTCTCTTCCTCTGCCAGAAACGTTATCTCCAACTCACCCGACGGCGCTCCCCTCACGACTTCTGACGTTCTCCATCCTCGTCCGCGATACCTTAGCGGCCCTCATTCGTCTCCCATTCTTTCTCTTGCCGCTTATCCTCCATTTACCCGTTTACGTTATGGGGCGACTTGCAGCTGGCCTTTCTGAGCACGAAGAAGAGTCTCAGGCACAAAATAAGGTTGTCATTGGACTGTTGTTACTAATGTTGATCTATCCCGCGGCATTCTGGGTACTGTGGGCTGTACTGAGCTTTACAAGCTATGGTGCGCTAGTTGCGGGACTAACTGTATGGGCATTTGCGTATTATCACACGAGGCTGGTCAATGGTGGGTCGATCATTTAATTCGTCAGCGCGGTATATGACGTGAATCATGTCTGATGTGCGTGGCGACAGATAATTATCTCCAGTGAGCTTCTTTTCATACATCCATGATGTTCCTTTTGTTTGTTCAGGGTAGCGCCGCTGACGCGCACGAACTCTCTCCCTTAGTTTCAAACGCGTCATCGCAGCGTGGCGAGTCCTCGTAGGCGTGTGGGCCCCCAAACGTTGGGACCTCTCCCTTGTTGCGCTCTCCCAATACACTACGCCTCTAATTCCCCCCGAGAACCCTTGGGTGGAGCAGAGTAAACGATCCTATACCCCGGACCTCCCTGCACAGGCGACCGAACCACCTGTGGTACTGAAGCGGAAACCCCCTCCGTCCCGCCGGATCATGCGCCATGTATTGCGTGCGCGTTGCGAGGCTGTACGCGCCCTCGCGAGCTTTTTTGCTGCACTGGAAGACGCAGGTGAAAACAAGCAAGTTGTGGCGTCCGCGCATCTAGCGAGGCGGTTCGGGTGGATCGATGAGGTCAAAGTCAATGTAGAGGAGGAAGGTCAGGGTCCTGCGGAGGTGCAGGTGCAGGGTTATAGGCATGCCCATGAGGTCACTTCGTTCCTGAGGTTGAGAGGAGCCAAGATCGCGACATTAGAGAGGAAGATCGAGGGTAGCTGGGCTGGTACGTTGGTTAGCGAGGAAGATAGGACGCCTACTGGGAGTGAAGCAGGGGAAGGTGAGGAAGACGACGACACCGTCTGGGTTCCGAGCGAGGCGCATCCCGAGACAGTGGACTAGGATCCGTGCCTCTCACCGCCTTGCTCGATGCAGGCGCACGGTGTCGAACCGTCAGGGGTGGCATCTTTGTGATATATGGCGAACACGAGTATATCGTTGATCGATTCATTTCGAGGTATATTGCACTAAGTTACTGAATGTGTTATTCTGAAGTGACTCTCGGCGTTGTAACCATATGTTGTCCCAGGTTATCCAACGATCCCGGTTTATGCCTATGGAACCCTGATCTCCCAGGCTGCCCTGTGGTCATGTCCGGATGTGTCACTTCCACCTGAGGCTGATTCTGTCCTGACACCGATCAGGGCCAGGTGTGATAGTGTACCCTATGTGAAATTCTGTCTGGATGTGAAATCTGGGCCGAGCAGCCCAAAATATGATGATCTGGGGAGTCACTAGTTATGATGAGAGTGGAATCCAATGAAGCAGATAATTGCTGGAAATATATTCAACTAAATTACATGCCTGAGCTGCTAATGGGTATCTAGTTGTGCCAGTGGCCAATCTTTGTGTTCCTTTTCTGTGACACATTTATGGATCCCCTGCAGCCCAAATCTGCTCCCTAGCCTTTGTAACCATCTAGTACTCAGGTATCCTGTCTATGAACATTACTGATAGAACTTTGCCTTGCTACTATCAATATCACTCCCACTATCTAATAGTGAAGAAGTATTCATGCAAGTACATACTTCCCTCCCAGCTGTCTCAATTTCATTACCATTCCATTTAACATTGGCACCAATGTGGGGCTGGCCAATTGGCTAACCTCTGTTGGTACAATGCTCACCCCTCTCTTCTCCACTTATAACCATGTTGTGGTCAAAATTATATACCAACCACATGGACCATTATACTTGCAATCTCTTTCTTTGTCAAGATGAATTGAGTAAGCTGAATGCTATATCTGTAGACAAGATAAGTATCTTTCTTTCCATATTCAATTCAACTATTAATAAAGAATCATCAGTTTTTATACAGTATGCCTTGCTGGCTCTATTCAAGTGATACCTTCCAGGTACAATCATATATCTACTTGCATGTGGATCCATTGCACAAAATATGGATTCATTCCAGAAGCTGGCTAGCACTGTTGGCAAGTAAGTTCATGGTATTTTTTATATTGTACAAGTGTTAACTATAAATAGATTGAATTTCAGCTATATAATGGCCTTTGATGTCACCTGCCTTGTGGCCCTATAAACTACTAAGCTTCTGATGAAGCTTATTAGAAATGTAGTGGTCCACAGGATTGAATTTGTTGCAGCCCTAGAATATATCTGCCAGAACATATGTACAGGAACTTAGGAGGGATACCTCAATTATTCACATTGCTCCTAGTGCTGTAACATACTACACATGGACACTAGAGTTCTTATAACCCAATAGCACCCTTAAACCTGAAGTCCAGGATCTTCTCTCCTTTATATAATGTTATTTAGCTTCTTAAATATATTTCAATATATATACTAGCCCATTTACTCAGCCATTCAACACAACTGCTACTATTTTACTACCATTGGAATATTGAAGTAATTGAAGGATATAATTCAAGCTTTCAGTCTGACCAGAGAAAGACTATTGTTATACAGAGCTTCTAATAACCTTAGGAAAGAATGGAGAGCTAATCTATTACAGAACTACAGTAGTCAAGGAGCCATATTGTTCTTGTTAACATTTCACTTAACCATATATGTATAATATAGATATATTGTAGATATGGATGGCAAATCTATAAAATACATGGAATAATCAAATAAAAATGAATAAATAATTATATGGACATACAATTTCTAAATTCCACCTTAAGAAATTCATGCTGATATTTTTGAGTTATTCTCTCATGGTGGAAAATAGCAATGGATTCAACTATCACTGGAGTTTTTAGCAATAAGGTTAATGTTAGCCCACTATCCTAGCCTTGTAGTGATAGTAGATTCTAAGGTGAAATGACTTTTTCTTGTTACCTAGGTATTATTTGTACACTTTGTATTCTTTCTTGCTTTTCTTTCATTATCTTATCTTATCAGTCATTTGTTATCTAATCATGTTCATTATCAAGTCCATTCATTATCTTATCTGGTTAGATCCGAGATCTACCAATATTACTTTAGATTAGGTTATTTATTACTTAAATCTCGATTCCATTGCAGATCTATAGATATTTAGATTTATATCTAGATTTGCCCGTTTAGGGTTGATCTTAGATCTTAGATGATATTTCTCCTTTTAGTTTATTAATCATTACCATCATACAAGATCCATTGGACTCGTGTCCCCTTTGCCCAGTGCCCTTAACCCAGGTACAGGGGTTATTACTTCCGTATCCTTATTTAGTTACCCTTTGCCCTGTTTCCTTATTTAGCACCTGGTCTATGTGCATTTCTTCACAGTATATAAGTAGGGACATATCCTGTATGTTACCTACATTTAGAATTCTTGGTTCTTCTCTTATTTTGCATGATTTGAGTCCTTTTCATAAGGTCTGCAAGAATAATGCAATAAAGGGATAGGCTGGATATTAATAGATTCACAGCTATAAAGATATGAATACTCCATAATACTTTATAATGCCAATCACTAAGCAAACTTAACTCTATGGTTTATTATAGCTGGTTATATAACAAATTTATATTTAACTATTCTTGTTTGCAGGCATCTATCTATTTGTCAAAGACAAAGGCCCTTCTCCAGTAACATGGGAGTCAGAGATTTGACTATTTAAGAATTCAGATTAAAATAGATCATATAGTAATTTTCGAAACTTTTATATTACATAACTTACTATATTGTGATTTCTTATTTTCAAACCAATATACTATATCTACTGACCTTTATATAGCTTTTAAATAACTTCAATATTATATAATAATATAAAGTTTTAAAGAAGCAAGTTAAGAAAAAATATTTAAGTCACTATATATAAGACAGTCCTTATGCTCTTATATTGTAGCAGCATGGAGACATATCAAATCCAAATCCCCAACTCCATCTTATATTTACATATAGTATATACTTTATAAATATCAAACATATGTAAACAGATGCCAAGATTCTCACAGACATGAATATATATACATTAATAGAGTATCTATCAAGAAATGAGCAGAAAATGGATCAAATTACCCTACCATTATTTAGTTTCCTAATTTTATATCAAAAACTACCTCAGAGATTGCAATAAGGTTTCTAATTTAGAGTATACAACAAGCTGGCCTATATATTGGAATAGAAAGGCAAGAGCTTAATGCTTTTCAAGTAGCAATCTTTGCCTCAATGATTTCACTATGGGACTTAGTAATCCCAATATGGCAACCATGAGAGTTTGGTAAGTCAGTAATTTACAAAACTTTCATGCCAAGATAAAATAAAAAAATTCAGTGAAAATGAATGGTTTTAGTAGAGAAATTTTATTTCAAGTATTTATTACCAACCCAATCTTAGTAGTAATATTCTTAGCCTTTCTAGTGGAAAGTGTGGCTGTTACTTTATCTGTGAGTGTATATTAGAGTAAGTTATGTTTTTAAACTCATATTACTTACTTAGACTAAATAAAATGCCAGACTCTCTTATGTGTTAAATTACATTGGTATAGCTTGTGCATGAATTGGTGACATCTACTGCCAATATACACATAACAAATCTTTAAACTGTGTATTCTGTGTGCACTAGAAATATGCTGGAACAACAGCTCTATAATTACAATCAGAGCATAGTGGACATTATAATTTAGTCTGAAGCAATTAATCCCTATCTTTATTACCTCCATCTGTATACTCTGTATACTCTCCAATCTGTTCATAGACTTGAGTATACCCTTGCATCTGCAATCCTTTTACTGTTGTAGCCTCTTTAGCTTTACACATTCTTATTATGTGACTCTATTCTATCACATGTATATATGTCCTTCATCTTGTTAATTATCTAGATCACAGATCTCTATCTTTATATTCATTTCTTCTTTCAATTTATTAAATTCACATTAAGAGCTAATACAAATATCTAATAACCCTTTTCCATTCACCATATATATCCCACATGCATATATATCTATATATGGACAAGCAGCTAGCTTGGCTTATACTATCAAATATAAAAAACAAGATCTGCCTTATATATATCTATTGATTTTCTTGAAAAAGTCAGATAAGATTTATACTGTGAAGCAAGCAGATGCTGTTATATATGTTAACACAAATACCTGATCCTGATATATATTCCCAACTTCATGCTGCTATTACCAAATATATGCTCCACAGACCTTGCTCTTCTCAAAGATACATAGAGAACAATGTTTATAAAAAGCACTTTCCCAAGTCATTTGTTACACTTGACCTGGATAGGGGTGAGCATAGACTCAAAAAGGGCAAGGGTTTGCCTACTGTGTAGACATGAAGGTGTGTCGGTGAAGGCGATGGTGAGGGGCGAAGGTTACCCTGTAGTATAGAGTCAAGGGTTCAAAGGAGTATTCAACAAGGAGCAGCCAAACATAGAGTCAGCGCATGGCAAAGGTGAGGGTTATGAAGGTGAGGGC
>JBBPUO010000264.1:13007-25760 GCA_038094755.1 Caloboletus firmus | reverse complement strand
CCATCGTCCTCGACCGAGCTGCACTAGAACTTCGCCCACCGGGACACCCGTATCGGTCGTCGTCCTTGAACAACCTCGCACTTCATCTCTCCACTCGGTACGAACAGCTCGGAGCAATGGAGGACCTCAATGAGGCCATCGTCCTCGACCGAGCTGCACTAGAACTTCGCCCACCGGGACACCCGTATCGGTCGTCGTCCTTGAACAACCTCGCACTTCATCTCTCCACTCGGTACGAACAGCTCGGAGCAATGGAGGACCTCGATGAGGCCATTGTCCTCGACCGAGCTGCGCTGGAACATCGCCCACCGGGACACCCGGATCGGTCAATGTCCTTGAACAACCTCGCAGTTCGTCTCTCCACTCGGTACGAACAGCTCGGGGCAATGGAGGACCTCGATGAGGCCATTGTCCTCAACCGAGCTGCGCTGGAACATCGCCCACCGGGACACCCGGATCGGTCATCGTCCTTGAACAACCTTGCAGTTGATCTCTCCACTCGGTACAACCAGCTCAGGGAAATGGAGGACCTCGACGAGGCCATTGCCCTCGCCCGAGCTGCACAGGAACTTTACCCACTGGGACATCCGGATCAGTCAAGGTCTTTGGTGAATCTTGCAAGCCACCTCCATACACGGTTCACACAATCCAGTCAGTTAGCAGACAAAGAAGAACTATTCAGCCTCTATGCTCAACTGGCACATTTGCCCCAAATGGTATCTTCCGCTGATTTGTTTGCCACAAGAGCATGGATCCGTGCAGCTGAACATTTCCGCCATCCCACCACACTTTTAGCATATGAAACATCTCTTCAATTACTTATTCATCACCTCGCTACTCTGCCGTCCTTGCCTCAACACTTCACTGTCTTCAAGAGCCGCACATCATCACTTGCAGTGGATGCATTCTCGGCTTGTCTTCGCAACCACTCTCCTACCAATGCAGTCGAGCTTCTAGAACAAGGACGGGGTGTCTTTTGGAGTCAGCTCACTCGTCTCCGTTCCCCACTTGACGATGTCATTGCATCTAGTCCGGAAGGAACGATGTTGGCAGAGGAGTTCACCCAGCTGACTTTGCGCATCCGCAATGCCTTCGATTCACCTGGCACAGATCAGCATGATCAGATATGCAATCTGAATGTCGGACTGGAAAGAGTGGTGACCAATATTCGCAAGTTGCCTGGTTTCTCACGTTTCCTCCTCCCTTGGCTCTTCTCCGACCTCCAGCAGGCAGCTCGCGAGGGCCCTGTCATCATTGTAAATGCAAGCGAGTATAGCTGTGATGCTCTTCTCGTCTTAGCCGACCAGGATCCTGTTCACATTCCACTGTCAATCACAAAGAAAGGTGTTCGAGAACTGTCATCGAAGATCGGTGCCTTGACTTCGGATGGAAAATCAAGGAACCTGATAAGAGGTCTCGCCATCCTCTTACGGAGATTATGGGACGAAGTTGTTTCCCCCATTTTCGACTTCCTTCAGACGATATATCCATCTCGATCACGCATCTGGTGGTGCCCCACTGCCGAGTTCTCTCTTCTTCCCCTCCACGCTGCTGGTCCATATAGGTCAGGCCAGCAAAACCTTCCTGATCTCTATATCTCGTCCTACACCTCCACCCTTACCGCCCTCATTCGTGCCAGACAGCACGATCTATCGCACTCTGCAGCAAAAGCAGTACGCTTCGTTGCTATAGGCCAAGGGAAAGCTATTGGCGAGAGGGAACTCGTTTCCATCGGCGCCGAACTGACCAACATTGGTCAGCGTGTCGGTCCCGCCACATTCACACGTATCGAGGGTCCGGAATGCTGCATTGACCGGGTCACGGAAGAACTTGGCAGGAACGACTGGGTGCACTTTGCGTGTCATGGTCTCCCCAACCGCAAAGATCCGTTTGAGTCCGCGTTCGCTCTCCACGACGGACACTTCACTATTCAGCGAATCATCCAATGCAACTTAGGGACTCCCGAGTTTGCTTACCTCTCTGCCTGCCATACGACCGTTGGAGATGAGGAGAGTCCGGACGAGGTGATCCATCTGGCGTCGGCGATGCAGTTCGCTGGGTTCCGTTCTGTGATCGGGACGATGTGGGCAGTGGATGATGGTGAGGCGACCAAGATCACGTCCATGTTTTATGACAATATGAAGGACGAGTCTGGTCGTTTGGACTCTACCCGTGCGGCATTCGCGTTGAACAGGATGATAATAAATTTAGTGAATGCATCATTTGATCAACGTATCTTGTATATACATCTCGGTGCTTAGTTCTCTAATCTTGTTCTCTTTTTTGCTTTGCCCCTTGCTACCCTTGCTATTTGTAGTCGCTATCTGACTTGCTATCGAATATTATTTCAGGATTCGTGCGAGGCAAAAAGTATAAGCGGTGGCATTTCCTCGCGGCCGGATTCGTAGTGAACCAACATCTTAACACCTCAAAGGCACTCATTTGTCCCGCCTTTGTGAGTGGATCCGAGCTTTCGAGGCACTTCTGTTCATGCTTATAGGCCAAGAGGGGCGTCGTCGAGAAGTTGCCGTCGAGACGACGTCAACTTGATGCTGTATTGTGGAAGCATCCCTCTTTCTTCGGAACTATGACCGACCTGAATTAAGATGCGCTCACATAATTCGCGAGACGAATGAGCTGGTCCCGAATTACAAAAAAAAACAAATAAAAGCCGCACCTTCTTCGACAGTGATTTCGCCGCCCGCATGAGCCTCAGATCTCTTTGACTCCTCCCACCTTTGGGCAACAAACGACTTCGGGTTGAACCCGCCCGTGCATCTGGCTTTGTTGAGTTTCGCTTCGGCACAGATTGGATCTGCGAGGGATTGGAATACGCGGTTCGAGTGGAAACATGACATATAGCACATCAACCAATTCGATTGGTGCGGCGGCATAACTGTTGGATTCGACCGCGACCGTGACGACGGCGGCGGCCGTCGCGAAGCGAGGCATAAGTGCCCACTACCGGCTAGGAAGCTGGTGTGCACACCAACTCACCGTGACTCCCCGCATTAGGCTCACTAGCATTAATACAGCTCATCAGGGCTCTCTCCACCAAGACACCCGTCAGAACGCCACTCACCAGACGTGACCAACGTAGTTGAGCTCGGTCTGCACAATATGTCTGGATCTGTGGAGAAGAAGACGACACGTCTCGTCTTCAAGAGCCCTCTTTCCAGAACGGCGGCCCCTTCTTGATAAATCGGCCAACCTTCCTCTCCGCTGGAATGTGGACCAGTCACCCAGTTGATACCCATGACGTCGTGAACGCGATTTCTGGAGGGTACACCAAGCTTAACGCGTCGATCGGGCTGTATCACCGTACACATCCGTGACGATCCAGTTTTATTTTTTTTTGCAGTTGCAACCAGCGAGCAATCAATCGAGACTAAGGACAGGTTCTTGTTTCTCCGAACGGAATATTGCGTCAGCTTTTTGGTATGCCATGGTGTATGTCCCGACGATGGGATCAGTCCTCCTCACACGCCTAATCGAACGATGAACGTTTCAAGTCGCGGACGGCGTATTCAGCGTCAACTTGAAGACGAACGGGACGTACGGATCGTGACCATCTTGTATACTATTTAGGCACGACAAAGACGCGTGTAGTCAAGGTGCGGTGGAGGGGCAACAAGTAGCTTAAGGTGGATTAACACCGCTTTCCACGAGGGAACCCAATTTTGCACGACTTTTTGGCCATAATGGATGGGCCGAGGAGGACGCAAGCACATCGCAGCTCGGATGAGGTGACTTCCGAAGTCCGAGCATCGTGTTTTCAAACGACTTGTTTACATAATAAATTAGTTTCGATATTCCGCATTGGGCTCCGAGGGACGGCGTTCGCCAGCGGAAATAAAATGGACATGCTCTGCCAAATTGTACATGGGTGATTCTAATGTACAGTAAACCTCGAGACTGCCAATAAACCTGATCTTTTATCCACCCATTCATTGTCGCCACCTCATAACCTTACATCCCCGGACATGACGTTGACGTGCAGACACCTCTGTGCGCCGTCGCTACGCGGTATACTTCTGAGTATAAATAGTTAGCGTCTAATTACCGTCTAGCATCCACGTTCATGTTCAGGAACCAATCGATCTGATCCATGCAGCCATCACGCGCGATATGCTCCTCCGCTTGTGCACTGCGAACGTTTGCTGGCTAAGCATACATGTCGCAGAGCCTGGGGAAGTAAGCGTCGGCGAAGCAGGTGGCGAGCTTGAAGTCGGTGCGCTGCTTGCGGATCCCGTGCTCGAAGACGAATTGGACGTGGACGTCCCCGAGATAAAAGATGCGACAGGAGGGCCCGGGAAGGTGTACTGAACGGGCGTATTGAAGACGGTGGGGTCATAGATCCCGGGATCAGTGTCCGAGTAGCCTCCGGGGAACGTCACCTCCTCGCTCGCTGATGCTACTCCAACTTGCGAGCCACCGACGTTGACCTGCATAAAGGATGAGTGTTGTGTTGTCAGATCTGGTCGGGAATAGTGCGAAACGCGATGTTACCTGCATGCAAGACGGATAAAACTCCGCGCCACCCACTGTGGTAGCGAGATGTAGTGCGATGATCTCATGGCGAATGAGATATTGTCCGCCTTGTAGAGTAGATGGTATGGTGACGTTTGCCGGACTGCCATTCACTGTTCAGGAAACATGTGAATGTATAAAAAACCACATGAGCGTATCAAAGACAGACGCACTGATGTTCTGCTGGTACCAGGTGATGTTACCCGGTTCAAGGCCCGTTTCCTCGATCTTGAACCATTCGGCATTGGTAGAGTCATACTGATCGCATGTAGCGTTCCCACACGATGCCATGTACGTCATGATGGGACCAATGTTATGCGGCCACTCCACGCGACATTCAGATCCAGTCCAGCAAGATATGAAAGACTCACGTTGGTGCCGTCGCCATCTTTCCACAAAAATTGTATCTGGCTTCCGGGGTCCGCGTTCGCAACGAGGGCGGCTTTCTGTGCACTCTGGCCGCAATTTAGATATGGGTTGGAAGCACCCTTGACAGGCGAGATGTCATTTATCTGGCGAACTATTGACGGGGTTGGTTGGGCGTTGGGTACATTTCCGACGTATACAGTGCCATCAATGGTTACTTGTGCGACATAACCATGCGCGCGAACCTGCGAGAGAAATGCAAGCAACGGAACCAGAGCCAAGATGGGAAGACGGAATGGTGATAACGCTAAGTGCATGGGATGCGAGAGAAGCCTGTAGAAAAAACAATCAGTTGACGCAGAGACTCGAGCAAAGGGCAAGGTCAGAAAGAACAAGAGAATAAAAGAAACAAGGAAGTTCACATGCACAATAGACCTTGCACGGATGGGAAATCGGTGATGCAGTCTTGTCCGACGGCGACAAGGCGGGGTATTAAGCTTCTTCGCGAGGCTACCGTGCCGTCTTCTAATTCTGTCGTTCCGAATAACTTGCAAGTCGCTACGGTGTCGATCAGGTGACGAACGTGCCTCGCAGGTGTGGTATGTGTGGCTGCATTCCATTTCGTTTGAATTTTGTAGCGGATCTTTTTTAGTGGAACAAAAGGAACATGTTGGAGGCGTGTTGTCCGTGTCATGTGCCTGATGGTGGCAATCTCACGCGTCGTAGATAAGATGAAATGAATTAGAGGCTCCTCTCGTACCTTCGGTAGGTCTGATGGATTTGGTTAGACTAGGATCGCTGAAAGTTTTGCAAAAGGACGAGTTTGAGAATCAGATATGCTGCAACCTTGGATGCACTCACCTTGAAGTTTGAAGTCTTCCTCAACTGACATGGTGATAACACGACACGCCTCGAGGCTGCCTCGTGCACGTACGTGGTAGTACGTACGACGTCGCCCCGACCGACACCTTGAACCCGCAGGTGGCACAAGTCCCTTATCACCCGACTGCCGCATCATGCGCGACCGCAGCACTATAGCCAGCCAGCTCATACCAGCCCTACTAGGTATGCATCACGTTCGTTAATTGAGCGTGCTCACCCGATTGCCGTTTCTTCAACAGGTTGCTCCGGGCCTCGTTTCTCCCATGAATGTTTCATTGCTAGACTTAGTACTGCATTAAATATTGTCGGCCAGTCTTGACAGCGCAAATACCGATCAAGCGTATAATCATTAGACAAGAGGCGGCAATTTCGCTGGTTGTCCCTCATTGATCGGGCGCACGGTCTGATGACTCGGAGTCCGAGCGCGGCAGAATTGTTCTTTGATTGGTACGGCATGGAACTCGAAGCAACGAAGTGAAGCAGCTCCATATCCCCGGTTTATGGTCATTCCGGCCCGTCAAGCTGGAGCTAAGTAGGTCTATTAATTAGAAAAACATTACTCTACGCCGTTGGTGGTGGTCGGACAGTGGATCACAGCCTCGATATTAGCACAAGGACTTTGCATGGCAACGGAGCAAAGTACAAGGATTACCACCAATACACGACGCCGCGATGCATATCATTCAATGCAGCCCTTGCACCAGGTCTTATCGCAACCATACAAGTTCTGTGAATTTCACCTGGTAGTGTACACCACATTCCGCATATTAATACACCTTCATATCAACAACCCCTAACCTGAGCATCTTACCATCAAACCTTATCGAACCACACCTCAACCCGATCTTGCACCGTCTTGTACTTGCGTGCCCGCTCCGTCAACTGACCAACAAAACCACTGATTCCAAACCCAACGACCTTGCCGCCTTCGACGACGAATTCTGCCGACCCTTCTGTTGTGCCAATCTCCCTCGTTTCAAACGGCGTCGCGTCCTTGCCATATCCGTTTGGGTATAGGGTTGTGAAGTAGATTTGAAAGATGGTACCCTGCTGCTGCCGCATACGAACGTGCGAAGACCACACACGAGGCCACTCCGCAAGTAATTCCCCAGAAGGGCCCGGGTTGCCTTGTACACTATCAACGATGGAGAAATTGGATTGAACCTCGGCACAATATGAGGATGCGCTAGACGGGCTACACAGTGTAAAGGACCCGTAACCAGGGTTAGCATAAGTTCCAGCGAAGGCATCCAAAGACAATGCGGAGTGTTGAACATCGGACTCCGTCGGTATGACGTTGCGAGAGGGTGAACTGGACCATGCGTCAGTCAGGCCAAAGACTCGCAAAAGGCACAAACTTTGTAGGAGTCAGGGAGCTAGTCAGATGCAAGGCCGAATCAAGGATGCGGTTCAAAATCAGCATCACCGGCTCAGCTTTACTTTCACCGTTTGCGAATAGAGCTATGCCGATCTCGTCACTCGGTAGGAAAGAGACAAGTGTAGAAAGCCCAGGAAGAGACCCTGAATGATAGACAACCTGAAGCGTTATTAACTCTCGGACATGAGAGACCGAGATATCTAACTCTCACATCGTGCGCACGATATGAGCTACGGAACCAACCCATGCCATATCCGACGATCGAGTGTTCCGGATCAATTGGGTGGTCGGTAGAAACAGAGTACGAATACGATACGTTCTGATATACAGATGGCGGGATCACAGTCTGATTGTTGTGAACACCTTCACCAATCCACGTTGAGATCCACTTGGCCTGCAACACACATCTAGGTGAGCGCAGAGTCCATATTGGTTGAAAGAGGTGGGCGGAGACCAACCATGTCAACAGCATTCGATATGATCCCTCCTGGCCCAGCCATTGCAAAAGCCGTGTCTTCAGTGAAGCACTCCGGCACTCTGCGGCCTGCCTTTGACCACCCTTGAGTGAACTTGCCAGACGCCTCGGCTTTGGTCGGGGAAAAGGTTGACGACGTCATACCCAACGGTATGAAGATGCGTTCTTCCACGAAAGACGTATACGGTTGACCAGAATACGTCGTGATAACATGGGCAGCAACTATATACATCTAAACGGATCGTTATTGGCTAGTCGCACGTGCGGAAACAGCAAAACAGGGGCATACGATATTGTTGTATGACCATTTCTCCCGTAGCTCAAAAGCCGGCCTTAGGTACTTCAATCGTGCGATCACCTCCTGTGGGGTATCCGAGGGCCCGTATGAAGCATCATGCCTGCAGACAGTCGCCTGAATGAGGCTGCAAGCGAACAATGCGGAGTCCTCACCGCGGCAGCCCAGACACATGAGACAGAGTATCCCGCAGATTGGCTCTCTCCGAGGCCCACTCGTCCATGAGCTGCCACTCGGGTAACAAGTCCCTCAGTCGCGTGTGCCAAGTTAACTCGGTCAAACCCGACGGGAGCGCGGTAACGTTGTTGCCATTCGCAAAGTCGTCGATGAGGAGACCCAGTGCCGTTGCACAAAACGCCTTGGACACCGACGCCATGTGGAACAGTGTCTGAAAAAAAAAAAAAAAGAGCCACCAACACAGCGTCAATGCTGGATCTCGAATTGGACGGAGACTGGTGGGTAGCGCACGTTTGGAGTCACTTCGTCTCCCACTTCCGTCCGATATCCCCAGGTATGGAACTCGGTTTCTGCATATTTCGGGACGACAGCAACGGACAGCCCGGTGATGTTTTCAAGTGCCAACGTTTTTTCGATGAACGCCGAGAGCTGCGGGGTGATAACGTTGTCTTGGTGTAAGCGTGCATGCCATGATGGAGTGCCGAAGGGGATGTAAGAAAACAAACTGGGGTAGGTGTGTGATACCAGCGGCCAGGCCACCAACCCAACACCGATTGCAAGGAAAAGCGCCATACAGTGGTTCCACGACACGCCGTTCGATCAGATCAGTGTGTCTAGTGTCGACGCACGGAATTCATCAAAACGAATCAGACGTAGGTTACCACGAGGAACTTGGCAGTGTGACTTTTTGTCAACTCACGGCCCCGCCCACTCTCAGGACACCTAGATTCGGTGACGATATTCATTGATTGCATGCGCCGTTGTAGCCTGAGGAACGTGAATAATGTGCATTTCTACAAAAGTCCCAGTGCGTAGCTCGAGAAAAGGTTTGCAGCCGAGATCCAAATCACAGGTGCAGAGGAGAGACTCGCTCGAGATTGTGCAGCATTCGAAGATGTATGATACGTCGAGCTCAGAAGACAAGGCATATAAATATATATTTGAGTCTCCATTCACAGCACCACATCCTTTACTATCCATCAATGCCTCAAACGCCCCAGTTGCCCCAACACTAGCGTTAGTCGCCTGTTTCTGCCCAAACCCTTCATTCAGGCCTGTCCGGCATTATCTCTCAACGTTTTCAGGGAAAATGCCTCAGAATCGTTCCCGTCCCCCTCCACGATCTCTTCCTGCGCTGGGGGGGCATCCACGAATACAATCGTGGACACGACCGCGTTCTGATCGGAAATTGATTGCGACAACACACCAAATCCGCTGTCAATCCCCTGCTGGCCGTGGCGGATGTCACGGTCGTACAGCTCTCGTGTTTTGATGATGAACTGGGGAATCATGATGCAAATGACTATGTAGGCAGACGAGGCCAGGGAGAAGGTTGAGTTATTTATAGCCCCGGCTTGGAGTATAGAATAAATGTTGGAAATCATGTTCCTAGCAATTCAGAGGAAAACAACCGATTGGTTAGTTTGGGGGCAAGTACTCTCTCGAGTCAGATGAATAGGAGAACATGATGGTGACAATAAAGGGAGTGGAAAAATGAGACATACGCAATGAAGTAATCTATTCCGTCTCTCGCGAACTGTTGCATGTACCGATTAGGCCGCCATTGCTTGGTTGCTTTGTACATTGCAACTGACTGCTTCAAGGTTTGGATGACGGCAAGAACTAAAAGTGTGGCACCGAGCAGAAATCGCGGGCTTGCGTCATACATGTAGATCCTCGGTGGCGTATTGCTCAGTGATGCATTGCAAAAGGACACATGGAGGAGTTGAACCGTTGTGACTGGAGAATGGGACGGAAGCCGTCTCCGTGAGATTGCAGTGATGCATACAGTCTGTTGAGACATACCTGAGAGATATGTATTGGGATTGTCAAAGATACCTGCGAAAGTAATGGAACAGATGACCTGGGAAATGTAAGTGAACAGAAGGGAATAAAGAATCCTTTTGGATCGATTCCACATTGCATACACCCGCAGGATCATTACAACTGTAATTGAAATCACAGTCTGCAGAAAGTAGTGAGGGAGGACAGTAACTCACAATCGGCTGCATTATAAAATATTACAAACGACCAGTTTGTAGCCAAATACATCGCAGTACCTTTCAAACACCTATCTTACACTGAAGCTGTAGAGTGCAGTAAAAGAATCTGCTCACACCTATGGGACTATTGTCAATAGATTTTTCGATTAAAATTTAGATCCATACGTCTACATGAAGATGGTCATTAATCGGAGACAAAGAGTACGAAGCAGAAACACCGACTCTGACAGGGCCAGGGATGAAGGTGGTACCATCTGAAAATTGATCTGATCAGCTCAGTCGACATGCAATCCAGCTCTGAACATACCAAGGCTATTGAGACTTGATTGCAGATTCATTATTATTTGTGTAATTTACTATGCATCATAGCAAGAATAAACTTACATGACATAACAAAGACCAGGATATCGGACCTAAGGAACTGTCAACTTGGAGCACATGCAATGGGGTTCCCCCGAGCCTTTATACGCACCAGAACAAAGATTGTGGAAACCCAGGTCCAGGGTCTGCACTGTAGGACTGTTACTGGCATTGCTCGATGATTGTCTATTCCTTACCCAAATATAATCTATCTTTGAATATTGTCGGCCGAAAAATAAGATCTGGGCTGTGAAACAACATACCTCTCTCGAAAATGTAAGGACTGCGGGGCCAGGATTGCAATGGTCACTTCAACCCAGAGGTAGTGTGCATAAGAGCATCATCACTCACAATAATCATATACGACAATAGTGAGAATAACAACTGGAATGCTTGATAAGATTAATTGTTGAGCAAAGGTATAAATGACCATACGGGACGAATAGTTATTCATCAGGAGCGAGTCCAAAGCAGACTGCAAGTCGGAGGACATGGCAGCGACAAGAGAAACAACGTGTCTGAGGGTTTAACGAACAAAGCGCCTCCAGCGAGGGTCGAGGAGAGGGAGGTTGCTGGTGGCTCGCCTCGGGTTCCTTGGAAAGTTCCATGCACCGGTCCTGTACATGATTCCGTTTCAAATTCACTGCCTGCTATCAGAGCCTTGAGCAGGAACATCCTCTCTGATGACCCTTTTTGCATTAGTCTCCTCCTATTGTTTGGTTACCGGTGAATGGACCTCCTGACGTTCGGACAGCATAACCACGCCCATATCATATCCTCTTCTAACTCCATTATACCCATCACCCCACCCGCTTCTGTTGTGGAGACAAGACGATCAACCTTCGACGCCCACGCTCATTGACAAAGCCTCACTGGAATGAAGTTGGGAGTCTTGAGTGGCATGTGCATACAGTATCAGGTCTGAGCTCGAACCCGTAGACACAGGTCTCACTGATGACGCCCAGCCTCCAGGTAAGACTCATTTCTCTCCCTCCTGTATTGGCCCCCTTTGACAGGGTGTTTTGAATCCCGCTACCCACAAGTCTGACCTACCTCTAGCCATCATCGCCAACATTTTCTCGACGAACACCGAGAGCTGCGGGGTGATAACGTTGTCTTGGTGCAAGCGTGCATGCCATGAAGTGCCGAAGGGGATGTAAGAAAACAAACTGGGGTAGGTGTGATACCAGCGGCCAGGCTACTAACCCAACACCGATTGCAAGGAAAAGCGCCATGGACTCGTAGTTCCACGACAAGCCGTTCGATCGGTGTGTCTAATAATACTCAACACACGGGATTCATCAAACGAATCAGACGTTAAAAGTTACCACGAGGACCTTGGTAGTGACTGTTATCAGGTCCCGGCCCACTCTCAGGACACCCAGATTCGGTGACGATATTCATAACATCAATGCAGATATAGTTTCTACATACACACACACATGGCAGCAGTGAGGACAAGACACGAGCGACAGATCTATATGAAAGAGTGGTATACAACATGAGCGAAATCGGAAAGCGAGTGGAAGCAAGAGGATAAGTTAGTCGTAATGACGAATGAGCGATTGAGTAAAAGAAACCATGACAAGCCGATGCGATAGACCATACGATTCACACTTGTGGGGAAAGAAGGAAGCGGAAGTGCCAGGCACGCCTCGCGACTTGCGCGAAATGGTGTCATCGTGTTGTCGGGAACGGTGCCAGTCCAGCTTGTGGGTACTCGCCCCACCTGAGCACACAACGACCAACCGAATCACCTTACCAACCTCGGCAATGGCATCTAGCCATGACGATCCACGGGACCTGAGAGCTGCCACACGCATCCATCTCCCTCAAGCGATTACATACCCACCGTCCACAGTGAGGAATCGTTCGATCGTACGTCATGCGTCGAAAAAGGACTTGGAGGGCTCAGGTACCGCGTCGAACGAGACGGCGCTTGTGCATCCCTCTCTTCGAATCTCCACGCTTGGCGAGTAGTTGTTCGGTGGAACGAGATGTCACGTAGCAGGTTGTCCCTAGGTCGGAAGTAGTCGAATTCCCCGCAGAAGGAGCGGTTGTCGGCGCGGTTGTGGCCGTTGGGGAAGAAGTAGTGTTAGCGGGCACTGTCACATTCGGTAAGGAAAAAACGCGAGAAAAAAGTCGGAAAGAGCTGAAATAAGATCAAGTAAAAGGATGGAGCTTACCACTTGAAGCCGAGGATGTGGGTGAAGACGACCCTGTTGTCGGTGTGGCAGAAGAACCACCGGCAGAACCAGAGGGTTGAGTACCGCCTTGGCTACCACTA
>JBBPUO010000264.1:0-10511 GCA_038094755.1 Caloboletus firmus | reverse complement strand
CTTACTAAGATTGGATATGGGAGATGTGTACGAAACGCACCTTGTCGACACTTTGTCTTGACTCCGGCGACGACTAAGTATTAGGAACCCCGAGTCTAGTGGGTACCCCAAGTGCACGCAGCGCCTCATGCTGTCTTCCTTCTCGTCGCCCATACTTTGGCCGACTTGCACCATGCACGGTTGATGCCACACCTCCGCGCGCCTGTCTACACAAAATTGGACATGCTCGTCTCCGCCAACTCGAAAGACGTCGCCCAGACGAGGTTCCCGGTCCCGAACTGTTCGAGTCCCTGTTGTCGCGGATTCCCGCTGCTAGTAGCGGACAGCCATCATATCTTGGTGGCTGGTCCCGCCGTGCATGGCGGTCCGCCATCCAGTCGATCATCGATGGGGGTCAGGAGATGGGGCTGTGACTGTCGCGTCGCTGTGTATGTATGTGATTGTATCGTCGAAGAGTATTTTGGTGCGATGATCAGTGTGGAATGGACGGATCAAATGTAGTGATCATCTTGATTGAACCTTTGAGATTGGTCGCATGATCTGCCCAGAGACACAGCAAGACTTTCCATTGCTCCGGTACCAAGGCGACTTGGGAATAAACGCTGTTACTCGACACAATGGAAAGGCTCTATTGTGGTGGTAATTGAAATGTGGAGATTGTCCTTGGCTCGGGAAATGCCGACTCGTTCTTTGTGATTGACAAGGACAATGGTCACCAAGCCAACAATTGTAGCGAATATTGACTCCACTCACCAATGCGCTGTCATTTTTTGCCGACATATAAAAGACTGCATTCCTTGTCCCTCCCAGGTTGTCCTTCCTTTGACGTTTGTCCCTGTCCTCCCCGAACAGTCTACCCGGGCTCTTACGATCCTTCCGTCCATCTTTGTCGTCCTTTTGATCTTCTCACCTCGCTGCGCGGGTCCAACGTTCTGCTCGAACAATTCCAGATCTCATCATGATCACGTCCACGCTTCTCTCTTTCCTCCTTCCTGCTCTTGTCTCAGCCCACGGTTATGTCAACAAGGTCAACATCGACGGCACAGATTACCCGGGCAATTCTGTTGGAACCACCTCAATGATCAACTCTGTCATTCGTCAGGTCAACACAAATAGCCCTGTCAAGGGTGCGACTAATCCCGACATCAACTGCGGTGCGGGTGCCCAACTGGCTGCAGACGTTGCCAACGCCAACCCTGGCAGCACCGTCCAGGTTTACTGGGTCGGTGGCACCACTGGCACCTCCCCCGTGAGTGACATTCCGCTTCAATAACGCACCGAGGATGCGTACTCATCTTGTCACAGTGGCCACACAACACGGGTCCGCTCATGCACTACATGGCCGCATGTCAGGGCTCTTGCGCGACTTACAACTCGAGCGCCGCCCAGTGGTTCAAGATTTCGGAGCAAGGCCTCCAATCTGGCAACACTACCTGGTACCAAGCGCAACTTCGTAAGACGGTTTCTTTCTCGCGAAAGCAAGGCTAACACACACTTTAGAGTCCGGTTCCCCAGCGACGGTCACCATCCCCAGCAACCTTGCTCCAGGCAACTACTTGCTTCGTTCTGAAGTCATTGCGCTCCAACTTGCCATGACCCAGGGTGGTGCAGAATTTTACCCTGCCTGCATTCAGTTGTCTGTCGGTGGCTCCCAAAATGGCCTGCCCACGAGCAACGACGAGGTCACCTTCCCTGGTGGCTACTCGGATACCGACCCTGGTATCTTGACCCCTAATGTAGGCCAGTCCTGGATGCGTTTTGTTTGCTTTATTGACTGTCTTCCCAGATCTACAATCCTCCAATCCAATACACTTTCCCCGGCCCGCCCATCGCTGCGTTTATCCCGGGCGGTTCTGGCACTGGGTCCTCGGGTGGCTCAGGATCTTCCTCCGTTTCTGCGGCTCCTTCTCCTTCAACCGCGGCTTCCTCTGCCTCTTCAGCGCCCTCTGCGCCTGTGAATGTCGGGGGCACTCCGCCTTCATCAGCTGCCCCCTTGAGCTCCTCACCCACCCCATCTGGGTCAGGATCCACGTGCATGCGGCGCAAGCGGTCTCCCTCCGAAGTCACCGTGGAGGGGAAGCGGATGCACAGACGTCGCTACCGTACCTCACACTAACCGTGATGCCTCGATGAGGTTGCGCCCTCTGCTTTTTCTTTCACGGAGGTTGACGTTCCCTCGCACTGACACCGTACCTCTGGAAGGTATGAAATGTGACTAATAATAACATGTAATTGGTTGAATGTATGTATGACTTGTTGCCGGGCTCGACGCTCGCGCGAGTCCAGCCTGGAGTTGCGCACTCGCATCGTGCTGTATAAGTTTCTCAAGTAGACGCAACTGTGTAGCCGTAGTACATGATCATAATATCATACCGTTTGTTCGTTTACATAGTCCATGGACTCAACGGCATGTCCATTTGAATTGTATCCATAGTACTACATCCAATCGGTCGTCCTGCTCCTGTGGGGGAAAAAAAAAGAGTTTCTATGTGTGTTGTGCTCCGTTGTTGTATTACAATTCCAGGCGACGCCTTGGTAACGCAGTGACGGTGGACAAATCTTGGTGTGTCTCACGGCGGATCATAGTACGAGCAATCTGCCAGTAGTGCGAAACTGTACATGTGATCCACCCATTCCATACATCATCGCACTAAAATACTTACACACATGTCGACTCCGCAACGGTCACACTGACCCCATCCCGGGCCTGACCATCTCATCCCGCATCGACGATTGACAGGTGGGTGGTGGATCGCCATGTCCGGCAGGAACTGATATGATGGCTGTCCGCTGCAGCGGGGATCCACGACAACAGAGACGCGAACGGTTCGGGACCGGGAGCAGGCTCGTCTAGGCGACGTCTTCCGAGTTGGCCCCATGTCTCTCGAGAAGACCGGCCCGCGGAGGTGCCAGTGGCATCACCGAGTTACTGCCCTTGCAAGTCACGGCTACGGTTAGCTTCAATTTATACCCGAATGCTTATACTTGACAGGCTTTCTTCAAGCACTGCCGGGGTGAGTCCATATGACAGTCCATGTCGCATCGTGATTGGTATAAAAGGTATCGCTGAACGTCTTGAATGGGTACTCGCTTTCCCCCCCTGGTCTACCTCTAACATCAAGTGACAAGGATGCGTTCCGACTTGTCTGTCTGACATGTCAACTAAAGGTTGACGTGTAGAAGTACACTCAGTACTGATAGAGTCAGTGACTGGATGTATTGTACCTGTGGAAGTACACTACAGCAAGTAAGTACAGGAACAGGTACAGTGATAAGGGATCTCACCTCAGTACTGATAGAGTCAGTGACTGAGGTGTGTAGACGCGCTGTGGCGCGCCTTATCTACGTGCTTAGGTAATGACGTAGCAGTCCGTTTGTACCGTAGTCTATAGAAATAATACAACATGACGTCCGTCCCCTATACTTGACAGCCATGTTGGTCATGAGATAATCACTGAAAAGGATTTAAGGAGTTCTAGGGACTGTGAGATTTATGACCATGAGATGGATTCCCTGATGGCCCTAGCAAAACAAACACTGGGATGATACAGTCATATTTCAACCCAGAACCTTCAGCAGAACAGGAACCCAAAAGGGATGAGAAGAGACAGCACTAGTCCTTCACGAAACCAAGCCAGATGCGCGTCCGAAAAGAATGAGTAAAAAATAAAAATAAAAAGTCATTGTCCTCAGTCCCTCACCACAATGCAAAACACGCGTAGGTCTGTCCAAATAAATAAATAAATCAAAATACGGCATCCATGTCGACGAACAAGTCCAAGTCTCCCATAAACAAATGTCCTTCATCCTTGATCTCGTACCATTGAACGTACTCGATCGGCATGTCGCCGCCGCCGCTGTCGTGGTGATAGTGCCGTCCGTCCATTCCCATATCCATGGTCAGCACCTCACTCGTGGTGAGAGGGTAAGCGTTGGAATCGCCGCTCACAGAAGGTCCGAGGTGCGGGGAAAGGGAGGCGAATCCAAATGGTGAATTTAGATTGCTGTTTGTCGGCGTTGTTGGTAACCCGTCCGAGCTCGCCCGCGTGAGGATCGGGGATGCGGACGAGGATGTCGATGGGGTGCTGTGCGACAAAGTGAGCACGGCCATATGAAATAATAACAACAAGAAAGGTGCATGTTGATGGAAAGAATGCTCACCGGTCGGGCGATTCTGCATCACTCGCACAACAAAGAGACGGTCTTTCGTCGTTTGACATCGTGCCCAGGATCACCGAGGACATATCGAAACGAGATTCGGGTTCAGGTCCGGATCGATAAGAACGAGGTAGATGATGGAACAGTATGGGGTACTGTGTCCCATCTATGCTCTCGGAATATTCTGCGGCAATGAGACCTGGATTAATATACGCGAGATCATGGTCTGCCAGTGTAACGCGAGACACGTCGCCAGTCGCCCCGGGTGTGAGGTTGAACTCGAGGAGTGCAGAGGTGTCACCTTTATAAGGATCGAAACACAGTGCCAGCGCGTTCTCCACGATGTGAGGTGTGTTAAGGCCAAAGTCATTGTCACCCCCCAATGTCCCCTCTCCATCTGCTTCACCACAAACCATCGACTCCTCTGTCGTTTCGAGCGCCTCGTGTACAACGCCGACGTGAACTGGAACGGAACTGTGTGAATCCGAGACTGGGTAACCATGGTCTTTGTGTAGTATATCAGGACCACCGCACCGCAGGTCGAATATTTGACGTGAAAAAGACGGCTCCCGCTCTTCCGGGGACAATGACGACGACGAACGAATCTCGGCGGAGGCGATTGTCGCGCGTCTCGGACGCGCCTGTAGAGCCGTGCCCCCGATGGGCTGACCGTTGCCGTTGCCACCCCCACCCTCAGCCCCGCTCACGCTCCTTGGATGATCTGCATCAACATTGCAAGACGGCGGTCCTTGCGAGGTGGAAGTGCCCCCCGACTTGGACCGGGGTCGTGCAGGTTGCAAGGCGTCAGAGGACTGCGGAACAACACCAGATTGACTGGTGCTCCTATCCAGCACTGCATCCTGCTCCGCCTTGGCCTTGCTCCATCGATGGGTACGTTGCTCGGGTGCATAATGGCAGGTCAACCCTCGAATATGACATCGTTCACAGATGGGATGGTCACCGCTGCACTGAAAACAAATGGTTAGGGGGAAAGGAATGGGCGCATGGGCGCACACGGGGGGAGATACAAGGGATGTATCATACCTTTGCCTTCCGCACTCTACACTTGTCGCATGCCTGGGCCGTTCGTATGCGCGTATGCTCGGGTGCTTTGCAAAAGATGCCGGTGGCAGGATCGAGGGAACCGCGGAGTGCACAACAGGGGAGAGCGGTTTCGAGAGGGATGTCGGACACGGGAATCGCAGGATAGGTTTGTGAATGGGAATGAGGATGGGTGTGAGGGAGTCGAAAATGAGAAAAGGAAGGGGAATATTGGGACGAGGAGGTGTGCATATGATGGGGGACGGAAGGAAAGAGATAAGCTTTTCGGAATTTGCGAGCCAAGCAAAAGACGAACACCGACCGGAACACCCAACAAGGAGAAATGTCAGACGCTGCCCTCCTCGCCGTCCCGCTCACCCACCTGTCTCTCACAGGCCACCGAAAGGCACGACCAAGAAAAAGGCCCCTACCGACCCCGCCGCGACGCACACGCCCGTCAGTCATCCCCACTCCTGTTCGCACACACACCTGACCGCACCACCCGCAGACCCTCGCCGAACAACTCTCTTTTCTTCACCTCCCTCGCCCCTTCAAGAATGCCGCCTACACCAAAAATTCAAACCGTCGTACTAAGAACCTCAAGGCCGTCCTCGGCCAAGAACGTGAGCGCGAACGCACGGACCGCGAGCGTAGGCGACTCGAGCGGGAGGAACGGGACATGGCTATAGACGTGGATGGAGCCGGCGTGACGGCCGAGGAGGAAGACATTCCGACTTGTGCGCTCTTACCCTTCGCTCTTCCTCACACGTCTTAACTCCTCCGCAGATACCTCGATCGAAGCACCCCCCTCACTACTGCCACCCCGCCACTATTGTGATATTACAGGCCTCGAAGTGCGTCTCAGTCGTCTTATCTTCTCCACGCTGGTACAGCGATCACAGGCACCGTACACAGATCCACGCACGGGGCTCAGGTACCATGACAAGAGCGTCTACGATCTCATCAAGAACTTGGTATGCTCTCTCCCCCCTCTCTTCGCGTATCCAAGACCTGACAAGCCCTCTTCATTTTCGCAGAGTCCCGGCGTCGCAAAGGACTACCTCTCCGCCAGAGGCGTCAATCCTATCGTCAAATAGCGGTGAGCGTCAATACCATCCGCGCTTGCCCCGACGGATCCGAATGTCGCATCATCTTATGCCTTGGTGTATCTGTATGCTATCCTCTTGCATGTATCGACGTGTACTGCTTCCTGCATCAGTGTGATTTGGAAGACCGGACGATTGAGAGCCCGTGTCTGGTTGCATTTCATCACCTTATCTCACGCACCTTTTTTTCTCCCTCGCGAGACTTCCCGCTCTGAATGAGACCCGATGAGGTGTGGAATAAGACTTGATGACACGTGGGATAGGCGCAGTGTTCGGGTCAATTTACATAGCTCAAAAGCCACCACATGGTAGGCATACCTGATGAGGATTATAGGTAATCTTGGTGAGCTCGGCATACCCTCGACCGATCGACATTGTCAATATTGTTGTTATTCACATCTGCACCCCGTCCAGAGGCACGGCGATAGTGTCCACCGCTACCCAGGAGTTCGTATAGTAAGTCTATCTGCAATGCCCTCGACCATCTGAGCATTACAGAAGAACCTAAAGCAAACGTATGTCAAACTCTTTTCTTCAAATCTCCGAATTTTCAACCCTGCAGTTTTACCAAAAACGCCGGACATGCATCTTCCCAAAAAAAATAGCTCTTCACTGAATCACTCAGCCAAGAGTCTCCGACCACTCACTCATTAAAATATTAGGTGGATTCGCACACTAATACGCCCGGTGCGTCGTGTCCTCTACGCTTCCAGGATCCATCTCCCTCCGATGGCCTGTCACGACATTCGAGTGGGACCTATATATCGTTTCCCAGCCGTACGACGCCTGCAAAGGACCCGCCCAGACCGCCTCGCCTTCGTGTCCGGCAGCTCCGAACATCTCGGGGGAGAGCCCCATCACCCCAAAGTCGAGCATTGGGCGAACGTGACTTGGGTTCGGGTTCTCCAGGAACGGGGGTCGGCCACGGCCACGGGGATGAATCGTGCACCTTCCGTCGTACCGAGCGCGAGCACGAATCGAACGGCGGGGATACCGGGTGACAGTCCGTACGGGCCGAGATACATATCATGGAACAGATCAGATGATCACAAAGACATCCGAGTCATGACTGTTTGCCTGGTGGACAAGGCTCAGATCCACGATAAGCGCATCACTGATTACACCAGGTCAATACAAATATTATACTAATTTAATTAAGGCTTAAAGTGCATTTTGGAATATCGCACAAAATATCGTAATGGTCCTGCCTACTCGCGGTCTGCTATCTATTTCCAGCTCAGTTTCGTCTGCGCAGCATTCAGGTCGATATACAAGTTCGAGATGATCAGCTCCTCATTTGCGACATTGTACGTCCATCCTATGAGCGTCCCGCCGTTCAGTGGCACCGTTATCGGCTGCTGAACACCGAGAATGGTATTCGTCCCAAGATTCTGAGCAATGTCATCGTCTCCCGTGAACTCCTCCTCCTTCGCGACATTGTACGCCCATCCTGTGACCGCTTCGCCGTTCAGTGCCACCGTCGTCGGCCGCTGGACACCAAGAATAGTAATCATCTCGAGGTTCTGAACAAGGTCGTACTCTCCCGTGCTCTCGATGTCCAATTCGCCACCGCTTGCGGAGAAGCTCAAAGTACGGTTCGCTCCTGGAGGGTAGCTTTCGCCGTCGTCGACGTAGGCGCTGCCCCGCGCGGTTCCCGCCGTGTTCAGAGATACAAGAAGCGAGTAAGGTCCCTGACGCGTCTCGTAAGTGGTGTAGCCAGGTACCTGGTGCAAGAGTAAGATGGAGCTATCTCGGATGTGGACATTGATGTGGCTAATGGGAGCACTCAGAGTTGTGTTTGCACCGGGAGTGGCGTCGACGACTGCATGAGTCCACCAGTCACGCCAGACGACAATACCTCTGCCGGGGAAAATACCTTAGGATCCAATTAATTTACAATCAATATGATTGCATAAGTGGCCGAGGACGCACCATCAACTGTGGTTGCTCCAGGCTCCAACACGGGGGTGACGAGGATGTCACGTCCAACTAGCCACTGCCTGTCGACATTGAAAAGCTCCGGCTCGTTGGGGAACTCATAAAACAGGGCGCGGATGGGTGGAAGACCATAAGTAGAGGCATTGGCAAAGAGGGTATACTATCGTCTAACATTTCAGTATACTTCGGTGATTTTTCTCGTTGCACGCACCCAGTATGGCAACAATGAGTATCTGGTAGCAATAGCAATCCGCGATGCATTCGCGACGCTGTCCCATCGGTACGGTTCCTGGGGCAGAGCACCATAAGTGTTGTGATTCCTGTAGAATGGAGTAAAGGCTGCAAGCTGCATCCACCGGTTGCAAAGCTCCTCGTCGGTATTGCCATCTGGGAAAGGTTAGAATGTCTTCACTCCAGCTTCATGAAACAGAACTTACTGAAGCCACATGCGTCGGCACCGACCATCGGAATTTGGTAAATCTGGAACTGTAGAATGCCTTGGATGCTCAGGTACATGTATTTCCATTTGCTGTAATTGTCGCCGAGCTAGAGGCTGAATAAGAACTTGCGCGGAGCCACCCCAAAAGACAGGACATACCCAGTGGCCGGTCCACTTTCCGGAAGACGGGAAGGTCGAGCGACTGATCAAGAACGGTCTCTTCCCATTGAAGTTGGCCCGTAAGGCGAGATGCGTGCCCTTCTCCTCCATCAACCCGTTCATATTGTGTACATCAAGCTGGACATAGCCAGGAACATGAGTTGCATTCGTAGCCATTGAATAATTGGCGAGCCATCCGTAGCCTGCAGGACGGAAGCACTAATTAGTGACAACTCAAACGGAATGATGCAATATTTGACCATTGTGAATGGCGTATGGCGGGGCGTTGAGGTTAACGTTTGGCTGGCCTCCAGCGCCAATGCCACGTTTCGAAAGCATGCCACGTTTCCAAACCGGAGTTCCAGGTGGGCAAGAATTCGTAGACGTCCCCTTAATTGACATATTGCCACTGGGTCCCCAGATAGTTTCATTGTAACTGTAGGAGAACGACTTGAATCAGCATGCTGTGGTAGCAGATGAAACCCAACCAATTGCTCACCATTCAGGGTATCCAGTTGAGAAATAAGCGGACATGTTGTACGGTTGGATCGCGGAAAGATTTGCGCCAGTACCACTGTCCTTGGGATAAGTTCGGATTTTAACCCATCCCGAGTTTAGCCTACCAGGACCAATCGCAGAACGTGCTCGGCTCGTTCATGTCGAGCCAGATACCAGAATATTCGACCCCGAGCTCAGACCAGTTCGCCATAACCTCCGTCCACCATGCTTGGGTGTTCTCTGCGAACCAGTCAGGGAACGTCTGATGGCCACGAAACAGTCATTACAAGTGGATACAGTGTGACAGAAAGCTTACTGTGTAACCAGGCCAAACTCGTCCAATGTAGAGGGATCCGTCAGGGTTTCTGATCCAAACATCGCTGCGCAGTCGGAGGTGGGACATACTGCCACAAAACAATTTGAACCAACGTACTTCTCGACTCCGCCAGAGTATGGATAATACTTGAAAGGGGTGATCAGAAAAGAACTAGAGCTGCCCGAAGCCAGCACTCACCGCATCAGTTGCGTTGACGGTGACTGCAATAGCTGGCTCTGCAATAACGATGTCTGTGAAAATGGACCGGTTCAACATAGACTGCACATTATGCGTGATCAACGGAACCCCTACAATGTTGGTAGTTGGCTGTCTAGTAGATTGAATTTAGTTGCTCGGTTTGTTACCAAACTAGACAACTGACTAATTGCTGGATGAACTCCCGAACTTCATCAGCGGGGAATCTCACGTGATCGGTTGTAATGGTACGGTATGCCTGGTAGATATCGATATCATTCCACTGAACTGGTATCTCACTTAGCCGACGGTCATTAAACATAAGATGAAACACACCTTCGAGAGGAATATTCGCAGCGCGCATAGCAGCAACGTTTTCAATGTCTTGAGTAATATTGTTGTATCCCAACCTCGGATAGCAACCCATTAATTCCTGACTAGCAAAGTAAAGTTGTGTAATCAATGGCCTACCTGCATAAGTGGAATCCGAAGGCCCAAGCTGGTTGCCACATGGGATAACCAATTGTCTCCCCATATTGAGCAATGACTTCGGCATCCGTGGGGCCAGAGAAAAAGTAGAAATCAAGAATTCCACCAATCATTCGATACTCGATGAGCGACACCGGTGAGTTGGGTGGAGTTTGTAAGAAGATATCAGACC
>JBBPUO010000263.1:20669-32839 GCA_038094755.1 Caloboletus firmus | reverse complement strand
CTAGTAGAGAAAATAGGGCATTTGGACTTGACTATAGCTTTTATACCAGCTTTCTTCAAGTGGAGGCAGATAGTACTGGCAGAGAGAGGTTGGTTGATGATGTTGATAAGTGATCTGGTCACTTGGACAGCATTTTCAGCCTTTCCAGAGATAATAAGATATTGGGCATGACAAATATTGGTAGGAGAAAGCTTGGAGGGATAACCTTCAACTACTTTAAAAAGACCAGAATGCTCTTTGGAACAAAGTTTGGATATGGCAGAAGGGCTGATACCAATTTGCTTGGCAATGGCTTTACCAGAGTGGCCAGAATCAAGCAAAGAGAGAATGGTATTTTATTGAGTAAGAGAAAGGGATCTAACCATGATGGTGGTTGAGAATCAAGAAGTGTGGGAACTTTTTTAAACTCAGACATACTATTTATATGTGTATCTTTGTTTGTACTAACAAACAATGGCAATTATACTACAATATGACTGAGATCCCACTTAGCAATTCAAAAGCTCAAAAATCCTTTCCATGGTATTACTGTTTTGAATTGACTATATCTCTATAGCCTGTGAACCAAATTACATGATCTAGAGAGCAATCTTGTAGCCAAGAGTATATACTATTTATAACTCCACCAAAGCTAAGTGAAATTCCCATGCTGTCTGGCAGTACACTTCATACACTACATTGGTGGCCAACATGGAAAGGGTTTTTGAGGTCACTGTAGCTTTGGACTGCTGTAGTAAACTTTTCAGGATTAGCTGCATACTGCTGTGAATAGTGTGTATCACACTCAAACATGTGCTGGGCTATAATGGCTTTGACATCTTTCTTGAGATATCCATAAGGCTTTGAGTTGAGCTAGTATTCTTGAAAAGAGCTCAAATAGAACGTGCAAACAAAATCATGCAGAAATAAAGAGGGTATTCAAGAATTCCAAATGTAGGTAACATATAGGATATGTCCCTACTTATATACTACAAGGAAATGTGCATGGACCATGCACTAAATAAGGAAACTGGTCAAAGGGTAACTAAATAAGAATATATGGAAGAAATAACCCTAATACCTGGGTTAAGGGTACTGGGTAAAGGGAATGCAAGTCCGATGGATCTCGTGATGATGACAAATAAACTAAAAGGAGAAATATTATCTAAGATCTGAGATTAACCCTTAATGAGTCAATCTAGATAAATATCTATAGATCTGATTATATTGCAGATCTAGATAATAAATAACCTAATATTGGTAGATCTTGGATCTAACCAGTTGTTATTTAATCTGGTAATGAATGACTTTGATAATGAATGTGATTATGTAATGAATGACTTGATAAGATAAGATAATGAAAGAAATTCAAGAAGAAATATAAAGTGTAATGAAATTGTAGAAAATAAATGAATAATATAAAGAATGTATGAATAATATCAAGGTAACAAAATATAATTGTTTCAATTCTGGCCTTTGCAATTCTTTCTCTTACTGAAGAGAATAGTACAATCAGCAGGATTAACTAGTAGCCATAACAGTAAATTAAATGTAAGGTATGGAAATGATCCCCATTGAACTGAATCTTTGGACTCTGACTCCTCTGCCCCAGAAACTTGCTTAGACTATGTAAAGGACTTGAATATCTCAAAGATCACACAATGAGAGGGAAAGAGTATGAATGATGAGAATTCCAAACATAGGTAACATACATGGTTTGGACCTACTTATATACTTCAAAAGAATGCACATGGATCATGTGCTAAATAAGGAAATAGGGCTAAGGGTAACTAAATAAGGATATGTAAAGAATAACCCTTGTACCTGGGTTAAGGGCACTGGGCAAAGGGGACATGAGTCCGATGGATCTCAGGTAAAGAATAATGACTAATAAACTAAAAGGGGAAATAGTATCTAAGATCTAAGATTAACCCTAAATGGGCAAATCTAGATATGAATCTAAATATCTATAGATCTGCAATGGAATCAAGATCTTGGTAATAAATAATCTATTCTATGGTAATATTGGTAGATCTCAGATCTAACTGGATAAGATAACAAATGGACTTGATAACAAGTGTGATTAGATAATGAATGATGATAAGATAAGATAACAAAACAAAAGTATGAATGAATACAAAGTCTACGAATAAAGTACAGAGAAATATAGATATCAAGAAAGAGTCGTTTCAGACTGCCCTTGAGAATCTATACCAGTGCAGGTCTTCTGCTGAGATTGTTCAACAGGTTTCGGGTGCAGATTTTGGTTGGGAAAAGATAACTGGGCAGGCTGGGGAACTAAGGTGGTGATGGCTTGAGATCTTGCCTGTCCACTGTGAGGAGCAGGTAACATGATGCACTTGGTTTGCTCTCAAAGGTGTGCTGAGCAACGAATAGGAGACATCTTTTGAATCTCCGATTGAATCATGCCGCATGGTTGCTGCATGTTTCCTATAGATGATCTCGCACGAAAATTCAAGTGAATTTTCGCCACATTTGTCTGCCGTGAACTCCACTAATGTACAGTATGAGTAGTGTTTCATGTCCCACCTGTGCCGCATTTCAAATTTATTGTGCCGTTTTTCAAGCACGGTACGCAGATTCCCAAGTCTAGAGTGCCAAGGCTGATCCCAGATCAAAAACGAGGCGCCAACGTTCCATACTTTTGCTTTAAAGCCCGTCCTAGTTGGCCATGACTGTACTTCATTCCTTTCTCTCAAAAGCGTCACTCACCTTCTGCTCTTCGCATTGTGTATCGTAGTGGGTGCGATACGTTGGTCCTCTCGAGATTCCGACTGATGGTGCTGATATCCACACCTACCATCTTCTGTACAGAAATGTCTCATCTCTTGTTTTGGCCTACTGTCACGTTTTTCTACCCCGTCGGAAACACCTCAGCGGTTTGCTTGACTGAGAGTCTGTCCCCTGAAACCAACGCAGATATTCTGCTGCTCGCATGTGGGGATCCCAGACACATCATGTACACCATATACACCGATGAGACGAATCCATTGACGTGTATGTATTATTTCACTCAATGATTCGCTAGACCTGACGTACCGTAGCTTTGCGAACGTTTGACATTACTTGTTGCGACGTGGACGCCGCTATACTCGGTGAGATTAATTCATCCGCCCATGTCATTTCCTGAGCATCGCCACAGCACGAAACGCATTGTTGTTCACCCTCCTCGCCGATGATGGCGTGCGACACAAGTTGGACAACCTGTGGGACCTCTTTTACCACATGTTTGTCGATCAGACCTCGCTCGCAATACTCTTCGAACAATGTCGTAAGCTCGTCGCTTTGGCGGAAAGCATGGAGACTTGGCGAGCTGGCCCATATGGTCACTTTCTCGCTCCCTGCGATGCTGCGACGCTTGGAGAGCTTCGACGCGTATGGACCGCGTACCTTGATACAGCGACCTTGTCCTCTAAAAAAGCGAAGCGTTTTGAACAGCGCTTCATCGACGGCATGAAAGAGATGTCGCGAAAACGCGGATTCAGTGGGACTACGACTGCAGCTCGTTCCGCGGGACCTCTCGCGTTGCAGGTAGACCAAATTGTCGCGTGCCATTTTGACAGCTATTGGTCCTCCGGGATCACCGACGACGGTACGCAAGGCCAAAAACGACGTCTAACCGTCAATCCTACCTTTGCTTTTTCCATCGACGGAGACAAGTTTGCCGTACACTACGGAACGGATCCCCTCTGCGGATTCCATCTCGCGGAGGCCTTTGCGTCGGGCAAGTTTACCTGTCCACATGAGTGTATCCCACCACACGAGGTGGTACGCATCGCCAAGGACCAGTTTTCACGCTGGTGCACGTCTGCGAGCAAGCGCTTGAAGGGCAACAGCTCCTCGTCGCCTACATTCGTAATCCGAATGTTTGCCGGCGACGCGTTGATGTTCTGTCAAGCGCTCAAGTATTGTGAGGTTACGCGGTCCCCGGTCACGCCATACAACGTCGCTGCATGGCGGCTGTCCACCATCACGCTCGACGACCACTGTTATGGGCGCAATGCGCTGTCGCCGGCGCCACTGTCGTTCAACGTGATCGACACATCGAACATCCTGGACCATGCTGGACTTGTCAACGTCCTCGCCGTCACTGCGCCGCTCCTACGTAAAACACATTCGGCAACGCTGTATACCGAAGCGCTTCTCAGGACGGGTGACGATCCCTCCCAGGCAATTCTAGAACACGTCTGTGGGGATCTCCCGACCATGGCCCTCCTCTTGGGCATCATCCCCTCGACGTTTATATCCCAATTTAGCACACGTTCTAATGTCCATGAAATTATGACGATGGATGAGGAAACGAAACAATATCATGAACGGTTGGCCTGGAAGGCGGTTGGGCTCGCAGGACCAAGGGCACAACGTGGGCCTGACGAGGTGCCGACATCTTTCCAGCGTCTACTCTTTCCCCCAGAAGACCTCGCTTGCTTTCTCTTTCACGTCTATCTCCGCATGTTCTCCGACGAGGACGTGAGGTCCCGATTCCAACTCCTCTCCACTTCGCCCCAGCATATGCTCCGAGAACTACAGCGCTCTAGCGTCTTGCATTACAACCGCCGCTCCTTTGCCCTCTTCGTGCATTTCGTGAAGACGAGAGTAGAGACGGACTGGTATCGCACGATGGATCTATTCGAGGACTTGGTGTTGGCTGACGGGCCGTTGTTCACGGGGCGACATGCATACCAAGAACTTTGCTGCCAACTGCATCTGCTCGGTGTATACACCACCCCGTGGATGTCTGCCCAGGCTCTCTACTGCCTCCAGTACGTAGGCGCCACCCCCGACAACAGCGACCTCGGACTGTTCCGCGACTGGACGCGACAACACATCCCGCGGATCGTCACACTCGTGCTCGTCGTTCCCCGAGATGCCATCGCGAAACTCGAGCCCGACTTTATGATTGTCGGGACACCGGTGCTACAATGCGACATGGATAACGGGCCACGTCAGAACTGGTTCGCAGTCACCTCGGCTACGTTCGGATCGCTGCGTGTCTCCGGCACGGGTGAGCATCGGATAGGCGTCGTCATCGAAGGCGACGGGGACGCGACATCGGGTCCACGCACACATGCGTCTGCGACACAGCCGCCATGGCGCTCCAGTGCACCACTGATCATTACGTTTTCGGTCTCGTCTAGCTGCGTGATGGAGTTTTCGCAGAACCCGAGGGCCACAGTTGGTTTGGCGTTACGTGCTACCGTCGGGGTGACGGCCAAATTTGCAGATCGACTTGGGTTTAATTTGACGGTGTTCAGGACACGGTTGGCGGATGCGGGGCGCGTTTTTGTATTGGCACGGCGTCCTGTCGTGGGTACGAGCATCAGCACCAGCACGGGCAGAGGTGCAGGGGCGGTTATGGCTGGTCACTGGCAAGAGGACATGAGGGGGGGTGTATACTCGGAGAAAGCCACTGTTGGTCCGGATATGCCTTCCACGAGCCCGGACGTACACGTCCAGATGGACGATATGTCGTCTGCTGTCCAGTCCTTCACTGTGCGCATCGACGTCACGGATCCCAGTGCACAAGCGGCACTCGCAAATGTACAGACCATTCCGACCGTCAACTCCAGCTCCGGCCCGGGGTCGACGCGAAGCCTCGATGCGTGCGTGAAAATAGGGACACAAACTTGTGCTGTTCAGTTCCCACTCCTTGTCGATATGACACGTCTGAAACTGCGCATTGCGAGGCGGTCTTCGTATATCGAGGTGAGTTATGCTGATGTTTTTGTCCCTGTGTCGCAAGGACATGGTATCCCACTGCATCGTTGACGCTGATGGCTTGTCCGTATCCTTTGTCCAGGTCGTAGCGCCTCTCGCTCCGTTCGATGTCCGACCCGAGCGCGATCTCTCGCACCGGTTCGCATCCCTGTCTGTGGATCCCAACGACGGCACACCGACGCTGGGGAGTATCCATTACGTCAACCTCGACCGATGCCCCACGTTCAAATTCCCCAAAAACCCACCGAGGCTCAACTGGTGTCATGTGCACCTCGCCCTGATGTTCTCCGAGGTCGAGAAACAGCGCGGGCTCCGTGCCCAGAACAACCCGCCCGCAGTAGGTAGCAGCACCTACATCCCGGATACGCTCGCACATGTCAAACAAACGCTGCATCTCCTGTTACGCTCCGCGGCAGGTGCAGATCCGAATGACCAAGGCCCGGGAAGGGTATTTGCGCTGTTCGACAAGTCGTGCGGGATGCCGTACCTCTATATCATCGTTGCGCGTATGTGTTTGGACGTTGGATCGCACACGGTAGTTGCGGACACATTCGTAGCGCCAGGTACCCCTGCTGTGCGGGCAGCACTGGGTATCGCGTTGCGTGATGGTCTTGGCCAAGGACCCCGAAATCCAGTTGACGTTGACTTTGGGATCCGGCACATTCTTACAGATGCAGACGAAACCACTGCGTGGTTCCATCTCCTCCCGCGCTTGACCGAACGGTGTCGGACGTGGCCCCACAAGGCGACGTGCGCTTATCGTACCCCAAACCAACACCAGCAGAGGTTCGATGAACACTCGTGGGGGAGGCAGAGTCCGTTGTGTGCCTGCGGCGCAGGGATAGGTACTGAGGACTTACCAAGGCAGTTCGAGCGGCTCGCACCACACCTCACACGAGCAGCGCTCAGCCCCCTCTTTTCGGTGCCTTATTTGGAGGACTCGGAGGTGGACGCGCCTGTGGGTGGCCCTGTCAAAGGGATGGGACCGTCTCGGGAGAATGATGTGCCCGGGGCGCCATCGAGGCATGACAAGAACGCTGACGTTGGCAAGACGGACGCAGTTGGGGTGGAACATCGATGTCGGTCGTGTAGCAAGGTGGGTAGTCTGACCTGCAGTCGATGCAAGCGTGCACGGTATTGTTCCAAAGAATGTCAACGTGGGGACTGGAGGGTTCACAAGAAGGATTGTCAGAGTGCCTTGGGGTCAGTGTGTGGGTCGGATCTAGCGTAGCTGGTTGATTTTGATTCTTGATTAGAATGTCTTGGTGAATTGCACGGTGGCTCCAAAGTTTAGTATAGGATCGTGCTTGCCCTGTCTCTGTTCCGAGTAGATGCCAGAAGGCATCTGCCTAAATTTTGGTAAGAGTCGACACGCTCGTTAACAGAGTTGGGGACTCGGAACGGGCACTGCGCTGAACAAAGACATCCAGAGGACGGCGACGAACGGCCCGATCACTTCCCCGACCATATCAAGGACGGAGCAGAATTTTACATAAGCGTGCCACTGCCACAGTTTAGAACGCACTCACGCCCACTCTGCCATCAACAGGATGACTGGGTGGATTAGAGGTAGTCCCGAGTGCACCGACGGAGCATTGCCTTATGGCTGTAGTAGCACATAAACACTATGTTAAGTAAGTATATCCAGTGGCGAATCACTTTCTTCTCTACGCTCACCGACTCCACAGTAGCCTCCACCGACGATCAATCCATCATGTCAACTGCCATGAAAAGGGCTCATAAACCTCGTTCTCGGTTTTTATTCCAGGCGTACGATACTAGCCCTATCAAGATGCTTGCATACCAATCAGACGGTCAAGAACTTGTTGCTGCCAGCAACGAGGCTATCACACTCTGGAATGTAGGAAAGATGGAGCAAAAAGCTACAATGTATGCGGAAAGTATCGGATTCGTAGCCTCACTGTGAACTCGGAAAGCACATGGATCGCCACCTGTGACTTGGACGGGAATACTGAAGCGTGGAGCCCAGCTGCCTCTGAAGAATAGTCTAGGATGCAGTGGGGTCCTCCCAGGTTTACTAAAGCACTGCTACGGGATTTGGTCTCCGTGATTGCCATCTCGCCGGATAGTCGATTCATCGCACTTGGCGATCGACGGACTGTAACCATCCGCAATATGGACGGGGGACAAATCTAATGTTTCATCCATGTCGACTGTTGATGGTACGGGAGCGTACAGTCCTTGTGTTTGTCTCCCAATGGGGACAAGCTCGCATGTACAGTTGATTTGGAAGATATCAACGTATATGAGGTTGAAAGTGGTGACCCTATTCCTAACCCTGAATATCGTGGTCAGTATCTACCGTGGTCACTGGATGCAAACCAGCTCTTTTGTTCATCGGTGCCGTCGTGGTATGGAATCAGGCGTTGGGATATTCATACCGGAGAAATAATTGCCTCAAACGGTCTACCAATATACCAGAGTTTTAGCAGGACTCTTATCGGCAAGCCTTCTTGCCTCTTCCTTTCCCCAGACGGCTTGGAACTCGCGCGCGGGTATGATGGTGACTTTGTTCATTTCTGGGATGCAACTTTTCTTAATCCCATCCCACACGAACTGCAGCATGAAGAACCTGTAACCGCGATTTGTTTCTCTCCCTCAGGCGAATTCGTGGCGTCAGCAGTAGGACGGTATGGAAAGGTCTACCTGTCGCGCGTACCCTGGTTGGATCCCGTCGAGGGTCAGGTAAATTCGTTGTTCAATTGTGCTCCATCCCTGGCACTTATCACATCCCTCTCGTTTGTCTACCTTAGCACCCTTTTGTGCCGACCGGCGGTGAACAACTATGGAGTTTCGACCAGATTTCGCACACTGTGAGAGTCCACAAAACATGCTTTTTTCACTCGTTTGCTCATGCTTTTCCGTAGTCATCTGTGCCAGCTCGTTCCATTACACTCTCTGTGCTGCCCAATTCACACCTCCTGGCTTCGCAGGCAGCAGAGTGACCTATCTCACCTATACACGACTCAGGCAACACTCCTTCAGGACCATCATCCCGGTGTGATGGAATCGATATGCAGTCGATTCTTCCAGACCCTTCCCTAGGATTAAACGAACGCCAGCGCTTATTCGAACCCCGCCTACATGAACTCGTGCGAACGTTCATCATTCTTGCTCGTATATAACTAATAGCGTATGTTTCACAGGTTCATCTCGCGAGCTCCCAAGGTCTTCGTGTTCCTTGTGACTTCATTGCTTCGAGCGTATCTCCCGACCTGCAACGTACTCTTCAGGCTGAGAGGGAAGATGCATCTTCATTGCTCTTGCAACGGCGAGGTGAAGATGCCTATATCGCAGCTTGACCATCATCGCTGAGAGATACTCCGGGCATTTGAATCTGGTTTTGAGCACCGTGAACACATCTGATCTTTCTTATCGCTCCTACAGGCATGTCACACAAGCCGAACTCTCGACCTCTGTTTTTCGTTCCGCATCTAGCGATGACCCCAAGAAGACGCGAAAGATTGGTAAAATCAAGGAAAAACTCGTCCAAATGCTTCGTACGTCTTCTTTCATCGCATCCGCTCACGTTCCATTCACGGACACAACCCTCCACGTAGGTGATATAGGGTTTAGCTTACCAAAAGGCCGACTTCCCTGGTCTACCCTCGAATCCGAGCTTCAGAAACAAGGGTACATGATCCTCGACTGGCCAAAAGGCGTTCTCCGCGAGAGAGATAAGGGTGTATATTGTCCGAGCGCGGAAGAAGCTGACAAGCTTTATCATGCGCTTTTCTCGGACGACTGAGGACGGCTTCGGTTTGTCCGTTCGGACAATGGTATGTTTATGTTTCAAGCCATCGAGAGTGGTTTGCTTCATCGGAGGTTTACTTGGTCCACGTCCCTTTATCTGCAGACAATGACGGAGGTACTCTTTTGTCTCCCAACGAATCGGGCTCAGGTAGATCCCATGAAGGTGAACGTTGTCGCGTGCCACTGGCACGCGGGAAACAAAAGTCCAGAATCACTACGGTGGAAGAATATGCAGAAGGTCCTTCCAAGAGGCGGCGTGTGTAAAAATACTTCTCGTCCTTTACATATGAGAGTTTAGGATACCCTACATGAGTTTGGTGTCAAACTGTGAATGAATGATCTGTTCTATTTTGTTGAAGGACTCCAACCACATGACTAGGATTTGGTATATATAATGGAGTGTTTTTGACTGACCTCGATATATGTTGGTGGGCCATGTGCGTACGTAGTGTTACAGGTTGATCCCATTTGGTTCAAGGGCTCAATTGACCACGAGCGGATGCTATCACTACACGATATAAAGCTAGACTACTTCCAAGCTGGGAGGTCCAGAAACGATCAGAACTTCGACATGCAGCATAGGAATCCTCAACTCGCGCCCCTCCCATAGTAGCAAGCATACATGTGCATACCATCGATATCAAGACAGGGGCCCTCCCACCCACGTCCAGGCCCTCCACTACACCACGCCCGAACCTCGCTCCCCTTCCGTCCCCGTACACTCGCCCACCCTTCGCCGAGAAGGAACGGCGATAGCGCCCAACTTTGACCACCGGACGACATGTGGCTCGACACGCTGCCGCAACCAAAAGCGCATTACCAAACGCTTCCCGCGTCGGTGTCGGTGTACAAACACCGCGCTTCCCTGGACCAACGAACCTCGCCGGACGTTCACCGCGATCGGTAACGGACCCCGCCATTTGAACCACGCCTTCTGCGCTTCGCGGCGCCGCAGGACGCAGAGCCCGAGTGGCGTGTGGCGCAATAAAAATAAAACGGGCAGCCGTGCGTTGCGTTGGTCATGAGCATGAGGAGGTTGCGTGCATGCCCGTCGCCATCGTGTTGGCGATGATGATGACGACGATGATGTGCCATGCCTAAAGAGCCTCGAAATAGTAAAACAGTTTTGAGCTGAGAGTGAGGGCGGGACGTGATACCTGAGTGAACCGGCTGCTGACGGGCTATCGCACCGTGTCGACAATGGATGGTTCCATCGAGCGTCACTACTATACAATAAACGTTAGCACTGCTGTTCGTGATCAAGAGAGCGGAGAAATAGGGGACATGGAACTTACCTCCGCACGGGCTGTACACTGTGGCTGGCGTCGCTAGCATGGCGCCGCCGTTGGCGGAAGACGTTCAATACCGGAAGCTTCGTGGTTGGTTTGGGTCGAAATATTGTAAGCCCGTCGTGCAATCATTGGATAGGAACCCACACGCCACCAAAAAAAGGAAGGCAATATTATACGTACCGCGCTACGCTCCAGCTTGAATACTGCGAGCTCGAGTCGGAATCGCCAGAGCGCCGCGAGGAAGTCAGGGTTCAGTTCTCCTGCAGGGCACGCGTGCGGCGCTGACAGTGAGGGGGAGGCAGTGGGACTCGTAGGTAAGCCCTCGGCGACGAGGGAACGAATAGCCTGTAGGGGGAGGAAAAAAGAAAGGTATCTGCCGACCGTTCTAACGGCGGATTAATTTTGACTGCGAACATACGCACTGGAAGCTCAGGTAGAGCAGTATGTTGGGCAGCAGAACATTGGGGCTGCATCGGAAATAATTTTCGGGATGGCATAAGGATGATTAGCTTGAGGGTGGGAGGAAACGGGTGCTTGGGAGATAGGAATCGCGATGCATATTGTACTCCGTCGATCTACTTATGGGCTCAGGAAACCAAGAAGGATGATATCACATCCGAACTGCAGGGGACTGCCAGTCTGCCGCTGCGTGCCGAGGAACCTTATCTCATGCCGAACCAGCCGACAGAAACAAGCGAGCATGCCGGGGCACAGAGAATAAGCCGCGTTCCGCCGATCGTTCAAGACGCGCGTCAAAGTCGGGCCGCAGACGCGCCGAAAACCTAATCAGTGCTGCCCAACGCGTTGTGGCGATCCGTCGTGAGCCAATCTACGGAAGCGAGGTCGTTATTTTTGGCAGGGCTTAGTACTGTCATTCCCCATGCGCATGCACGTTTGAAGATATAGATCAGGGACTAATAAACAGGATACAAATATACAAGCAACCAGCAACAGAGCATCCATTAACGACACTGGGGAGAACCAAACGACCTAACCAAAGACCGAATCAGTATCAGGATTCTCAAGTGGATAGCGGCCAAAACAAAGATCAGAAATGTCACATGTGGAGCACACCCTTGCATGACAAGGTATCCTCCCTGAAGAAATTCAAACAATACATTTTCCAAGCATCATAATCCAGAGTATATGAGCGTACTCACCTTCGTGCCTAGGACCTCCACAACCAACCATTGAACGTCGAACGTTCGGGAGAAAAAAATAAAAATAATGACAAGACCCACGTCGAATGAGAGTAAGCCCCATTGAGTTGAAGGTGCCCAGAGATAGGACGCCAACTACCGCATAACTATGTCTATGAGCAACGAAGAGCAAACCATCCATCAAGCAACCCAAACGAAGGACATGCTCATATCTTGGCATGAATAT
>JBBPUO010000263.1:0-11995 GCA_038094755.1 Caloboletus firmus | reverse complement strand
ACCTATATAGCGTCGGAGACTGAGTGCCTGTGGGTTTGCTGCGGTTCTCAGGTTGTCACTCACGACAGGCCATCGACAACAATCGTCGTTATGGTATCACCTGAAATATTCGCCGGAGGGTGTTGTTTGGTTTTCCCGAGGATACGTTGGTTCTCGCGTAGATAGGTGGTGAGGCCGTGAACGCCCATGGCAAGTCCATCGCATGAAGGTGCAAAGCCGGATCGACAAAATAGGGAAGCTTGAGCAAAAACGGTCACGCGGAAGTGACACCCTCGGGCTTGCCAGGAGCTCGTACAATATGAGCTCGTGTGGACGACGATCAAGTACACGATTCGACGTCTAATCTACTCTTTGAAGGACACACGATGGCAACCGGGTGGCAGCAATTTCCGTACAGCGCGATGGTGGCCACCCAGCCGTAGCCGATAATTCAGCGTTTGATTACATCCACACGACAGCTCTCCATTGTCCTCTTGCCTGCCATAACCCTCATTTCACTGATAGGTATTCAGATTACTATTGGCGAGTCCCAAAAAAACTCGGACTCCACGAGATTCAAGTCTTGCGATCCTGAACAGGTAAGGAGTACGGTGCAAGTTTGGAGAATGGGTATCTCCACCGTTCTATATCTGTAGCGACAGAGAACATTCCTCGCCGCTTTACTTATTTTGTTGACATGATTCCTCTCCACAGGCCGTCACATTACGCCCTTCTTGGAGTCGGCGCATCTCGACTGCCGCGGTAGGAATTCCAATGCTCCAAATTGTTTGCAAATCTTTCCTCATATAACGATGCCAAGAGGACACCTCTCCACTCAGATGGAGATATTTTCAAGGCGGTGGTCGCCGCAGCATGCGCAGCGTCCCAAGCGTCTTACCAGACTGGACGCGTCAGCTTGGATGCCGTGTATCGTGCGAGATGACTCCTTTTTTCGATGTTCACTAGATATAAACGACTATCACTCTCCCCCGGTCTTAGGCGGCCATCGTATCCAAGTCCATGTCACTGGTATAAATCAACGTCCCTGAGATCCCCGAGAATACTTGCTGTATGACTAAACAGACCCGTTGGCATCGCCGAACGCTTCGACCAGAAGATTCTGCATGTTCACAATTACCGCTTATCTTGGCCACTGGTCGTTGGGATGGAACGTTCATCTAATGGAGGTGATGCCGTTCAAAGTTATATATATATATATACCACTACCTCAGCATTTCGTAGATGGTCGTTGGCTCCGGACCGATAAAAAAGGAGGGTGAGAACAGGGAATTGTAAAACGCTCCACATGAGGGCGATTTAAGCGAGTGCATGGGTGGTAAGACACGCATTTTTTTTCTGTATGAATGGTAAAATGAACAGCATGGCTCTGCAAAATTCATTTGAACCTACTTACGCAACATTCCAGAGAATTGAGGAGTGGGTCGGTACTGTGCTATGACCCTGCAAGGAGTATACAGGGACTCGATAACGTGGCCGCATCATCTCTCCCGCCATTACTTGTACCTCAGGCGGTTGGGTCCTTTGCCCGCCTGAGACGCGAATTACCTCATCACCACGACATTTGAAACGTTGGCAACCGGTGTTTACTAGCGGAGGTTTGGAGGCCGGGCACCGCGGACTACACGTGGGTTTCATACACCCGTCATATGGCACTAGCATTGTAGCAGCCATTCTGACCTTCCGAACAACGTCCTCTCCATTAAAGTTCATTCAAGGACATAAAAAGGAATGAATACAACGCGTGTATTCATACAGCTCTCGTCGTGCACAACCGCGTTCCATTCCTAGGCACAAACGAGAGCTGTGTTATGTTGAAATGAGAACAATAATCTACATATTTAACCGCAGGTACGGACATTGCATGGCAATGCAGGCGGCAAAATTCGTGCCGGAGGTTTGCACATCGTTCGGCCGAAAACTATACTTCGGACGAGGAAAAACGCCCAATTTTATCTCGTTATTATTAGACCTATAAAATTAATCAACTTGGGGAATTAACCAACCTAACATGGCTATGACCGAAGTGTGACATCTTCAAGGGTATTGTAGTATGTATGTCAGAGTCAAGGCTGGAGTGTAGCAGAGATCCAATTATGAAAGGGGTATATCTTGAGTAATTCCTGTGTTTTGATTACTATCCACAGTTGATCTGATGTCATCCCCATTGCTGCAGCTCCAAAAGAACTTGAATGTCTGGCTGTCCCATGGGCTCCAAGGAAGATGTAGTACCATTTCAACTCACCCAGTAAGTTTGTTCAATATTATGTTCAATATTGATGCAACAGGTATTCTCTACTCACAGGCCACATGTTAGTGTCTCACTATACACCTGAGTGCTATAAAAGGCTCTCTACATTATTGTCATGGTGCCTCGCCCTCTTTGCTAATTTTACCATGCATGCAGCCACAAGATTATTGATCTGCACTTCGTAGTATGTTATCTAGTAGTTGAGTCATTGTCTTACATTTTTTTACATTTGTATTGGCTGACTGTATAGTTTAACTTTGTCTGTCATATAAATGAAACACCGGAGCGCGCGTGGCGTTGGTTGATTTCTCAAGTTACCGAACGAACTAACTTACTAACTCAAGGTTCAAAGAGTCCGGAGCGTTGGTGTGCACAGGCCGTCAACCACAATCAAGTTGAACCAACACGTGATCGGCTTGCTTGCTCGGCAGGAATGGAAGCTGTGCACTAAGCACTTCAGCCCTTGGGAATGGACAGCATACGACCAATTGGCGAGCGGCCACAAACATTGGCTTGGCCAGTTATACTATTCCGCTTGGCTATCAACATCGCATGCGCCATGACAGGCCGCCGGAGGCGATTGTATGACTGCCACTGTACTCGATTATGCGGCGGGGGAATTACTAGTACATAGGTAAGATTCGGGTTACAAGGCGATCAAACTCCTAAAAACGGGTACTGTATGGGGTGGAGTTTTGGGTGGTCGAAGATAATATCCTGGACCCTTGATGCAGAGCAGTCCGATCCATCAACGAGTTCGCATCCCTGAGGTGCTGTCGTCTTCTGGATCTGATCGGGCTATATATGGTTGTGCATGAATGGGTGCTCTAAGAAAAGTGCCGGTGCCATTGGATTTAAAGAGGCGATGCGTGAGTACCAACAGCGATGAAACCTTTAACTCCTCGGTTCTTCGCCTTCTGCAGTACAGGATATGTACTTTTAGACCTTATACTGATCGGTGGCGTACGTGAACACCGCTAGTCTTCCCAGTCCAGACTTAATACTTCAGGGATCAGAAGATAGTCATTCTGATCATACGAAGGAATACTGGGGTGCGACCGTAATCATCAACACAGGAACCCACGTTGCGGGATCGGCTGCAACGTTACCTAGTGTAGTGTGCTTTGGGCCATCATGATGGCTTATAGTTTATGATACGTTGTCGATGCATTATGTTGTGCGATGGGCGTTTCGTCAATGAACGTATCGGTGACTTGATGACGCTTGGCTAAAAACATAATGAGATGACTCGTGCCAGAATGGGGCCGTCCGAGTGGCTGTTACACCATGTGAAAGAACTGAATGTCAGCCAGAGTCACTGTGAACTCGGTGCGAGGTGAGTTGGATTATCTTCTACGGGGTTTGTAGAAGCGGATAGCTATACCACAGGAAGTCACATCTGGGATCGCTCTTCAAGTTTGACTCGAAGTTTGATCAGAGAGTCGAGACTTTTGTTAGTAACGCACAGCGTGGAGTGACGAGAACCAGTAGGTCTTTCACCGGAGCTTGTCACGGGGTCAATGGCTTTCTTGTGGCAGTGTAGCGGAGCCCGTAGCCACAGGATTCCGAAGAGGTCGAACTTCGTTGATTTTATTTAGGGAATGTTCACTTGTGATGCCCCGGGATCAGTGGGCTCGAGAGCTTATGATCAATAGTCAGCTATTACAGACAAGGGCCCAGCGTGGGAGCTCATGTGGTATGCCTTCAATTGAGTGAGTACCCTCGAGCTAGTAGATGTGGTGAACTTCACAAGTAGCGCGGACTGGAAATGGAGTGGTGCCGGGGAAGTCGGAAGGGTAACGGATATGAACAAGACGGAGTCTCCAAGCTCACCTGCACACATTTGCAGCAAGCGACATCGAGCAGCATTGTGTAGTAACGAAACCACACAGGCCAAAGACCTACTGGGTCATTCGCAACACTTGTTTCGCCGCTTTCGCGGACCTTGCTAAGCTTGTTTATTAGACCCATCTTACGGTGTTTTCTTTGTTTTTCAACAAAAACCGAATAACAATTCTTCCAGACCAGAATAAAATAAAAAAAGAAAACAGAAATGTTGATGGAATACCATCCAGTAGAACAGTGTAGCCATTTATCCCCTAATCGCGTCAACCCATCAACTGGGAATATTTTTTAACTGCTTGTCACCCAAATGTAAACGCTTTGGCACGTGACGTGGGTCGGTTTCACATCTCCACCACCTTACGATGTGGCCCACGGGCGTGATGAAGAGGCCATCGCCAGACACAGATGCAATGCGTGCCCTTTCAAGTCCAGGTAGCGAGCGCCAGTCAAAACGCGCCAAAGTAGAAACTTTTCGAATCCTGGGTCGCGGGCAGGAACATTCAGAGTACCGCGAACCTCTGCGAGATCCCGATGCCAGTACACTCGGTCAGTCCGGAGGGTATAAACGTGCTTCATCTACAAGGCCGACGCCATCCCCGAGCAAGGTCGCATCCTCCATTTTTCCTCGTGCACAGTCTGTTCCTCTCGGTGGAGAGAAAGAAGTCCGTGCAATAGATCTCACATCTATTCCCCCTTCCCCGCGGCGTCCTCCAGGCAAAGGCGGGGTAGAAATTAGACGTGCGCCATCGGTTCCACCACCAGATAATGATCGAATGGATGTTGACCATAGTGATATCTCTACCCTCCTGCAATTTACGAATCAAACACAACCTCCTACTCCTCGACCAAACCCAGTGTTTCGTTATGCAGTCAATTTTGCCACACCCCGTGAAACCGCAACACCTCGGTGCACCGGTTTACCTTTCGCATCCCCTCTTACACCTCTTACACCTTCCCCGTTCACGGAACGTTTGCCTGGAACGCAGAGTGTACTAGCTAACGTATGTTCACTGCACGGTGAAGGTACATCTGCTGACCATTTGCATTCTTGCTGCTCGGTAACCTAATGATCTATTGCCATACCGCATACACGCAAAGAAGGCAAACGCAAAGTTACCCACGCTGAGCAATAATATGGACACTAACACTGACACTCCTACTAGGTCCACGGCTATTTCACCGATGGCTGACACGACCGTTTCGATGGATTTGTTCCAGCCTGCTGCTCACGTGTCTAGTCCACCTTCCTCAGCACCCTCCACATCACGCCCAGCCTCAGCAACTCTACGTACTTCTGCTGCTCCTCAGCCTCGCTTGGCCCGACTCCTTCTGCCTTCAAGCAACCCAACGGAGCTGATGCCTCTTCCAATCGCTTCCGGGAGGGAAAGCGATTCTGCGAGGGCTGTAAACGTGGTTGGAGATTCTAGTCAGACCAAGGATATATCATCTAGCAACTCGGGTGGTGCAGGAAAGGTGTTGACAGGTGCACCAGTAGATCTCTCGTCGGCGTCTACTTTACGGTTGGATTCGAGCATTGTGCCTATCTCCCGTCCTACCATTGTCGGTGCCATGAAGCCCAAGCGAGGACCTTCCGTACTGCCAGGCCCAAGACGCGTAACGCGGAGCGTGTCGATGAAGGAGCGAAGGGTGAAAAGTGAGCGCGTGGAGATCGAAGATACCACCGTCAACGGTGACACCGTAGAAGGTAAGGACCACACAATTGATCTCTTGATTCCTCATCACCAGTGCTAACGGCGCTTTGTCAGTGCCCGTTGCGACCACGTCCACTGTTGCGGGACCCTCGTCTGAAGTGGCAGCCATGCCCCCACCGTCAACTACGGTCACTTCTAAATCTCGCCCGTCACAGTCGACTGGTGCAGTAACCTCGAAATCGAGACTACCATCGACGGCTCATAGATCCACTTCTGTATCAAAAATTCCGCCTGACCCCGGCAAGTTGAAGCAAGCGTCACTTAACGCATTCATTAAAGCGAAACTCTCTGCGGTACCTGCTGCTGCTGCGCGTAGTTCTACGACAGCCACGTCTACGAGCATCGGAAGTTCATCTAGACTCGTCTCTTCCTCATCTCCATCCAAGCTCCCTCTTCCTGCATCGCCCTTGAAGCGCCCCTCGACGTCACAATCTGGAAATACGCAACTCTTGCGATTCCCACTTGGCTCCACCGGTACTAGCGTCGGGACGGGGACATCTCGCGAGACATCAGGACGTTTGCTTACAACGCTCTCTCACGCACTGGACAAATTAGTCGTCCCGCCACCCAGTCGGCCGAATACAAGTATGGGATTCGTCAACGCGGCGGGGGCAAGCGACGAGGAAAGTATACCGGAGAACAGAAAGCGGAAAGCCAAAGACGACGCGTCGTTACCTTTGGCGTCTGCCACACAGGGATTGGGGACGACGTTTGCGCGACCCACTGCTTCGTCACTCCAGCGTGCAGCGACCATGACTGGATTTGGATCGACGGGGACGACGAGGTTGCGAGGTCGGGGTGGAGCTACGGTTGGAGGTTTGGGGAGAGGGAGGGGGTCGATAGGCATCTTTGGTAAGGCGGGAGATAGGGCAAGTAGGAAGCCGAGTTTACCGGTGGTAGCGGGCAGTCCCGTCAAAGGATGGGGAAGTACGGGTGATTTGGACAGGAATGGTTGGGGAGCTGGCAGGCACGAGTGGAGGTTGGGGTCGGGCGGTGCGAAAGATGCTGGAAGTGTCACAGGCGAAGAAAACGTGTTGGTGTCCCGAGACGCGGCGATGCAAGACGTTTCGGCCGAATCATCGATAGGCGGAGGTGGAAGTGCTGCCTCTCAAAAACTATCACCGTTGGTGGCTCTCAATGTGAGCAATGTTGCCGAAATTGACTTGACGACCTCGCCCATTTCGGCGGACAAGGGCAAACAGCGAACTGCGCCTTCCTCGACGCTCAACCCGGCTTCGTCGGCACTCCATGCGCTTTCAGAGAGTCTGTCCTCTCTGCCGCAGACCCCTACCCCGCCGAAACCGAGGGTGATCGGGACGCGCACGGGGTTGCGAAGTTCAAGCGCGGCGGCGGGCAAGGAAAGCCCTGCGCTAGATGGCTCTGGCAGTGCGGGTCCCGGTGGGAACGGTGAGGTACATGGCAGTGGTGGTGCTGGGCCGAACAATGGAACGGTGAATGGTTCGGGGGGCGCCAAGAAATCTTCGCTCAAGATTTTGAAGCGCTGCGCAATATTTGTAGACGTGCGGACGGAGCAAGGGGACGATGCGGGGAGTGTGTTTGTTGATATGTTGAGGGGACTTGGGGCAAAGGTGGGGACCGTCTTTTCTATATGCGCGACGATAGCGAAGAGCCTGACCGGATCTGGATTTTTAGATCATGGGTCGACTTGGCCAGACTTGCACGCATATCGTATACAAGAACGGACTCCCGAATACATTGACACGATATCGGTGAGTTCATTGTGTACCTTGCTCTGTTCGTCACTTACTTGGCTACCTTGAACCGCACTGTTGCCTGGCGTCGGTGTAGTATGTTGAATAACCCCAAACCTATCGTCGTCGGTATCGCGTGGGTGGTCGAGTGCGCTGAAAAACGTGCGAGGGTGGACGAGGAGAGATTCAAGGTCGATGTGGGCGTGATTAATGTGGCGGGTGGTACCAACAAGGTGCTTCCTTCGCATTCCTACCCCCGTTCTCCACACTGATTGTGATTGTGTTTATAGCGCCGCCGGTCCATGCTTCCGAAACACTTGATTCCCATCTCTCCCGGACCCGGCTATGAGATGCATATGCACAGGTCCTCAGAAGGCGACGACGATGACGAAGGTACAGGCGGTATCGATGGATCACCCTGTACGTGGATGTCTTGCTCTGCGCTCACACTTGCGATTCTAATCTCATCACGCGATCTTACAGCCCAAGATCCTGACACGAGTATAAGATCGAGAGAAGAGGACGATTTGCCGCCGCTCGAGCGTGCGCGTAGACGAAGGAGTATTTTATCAGGTGGACAAACGCGGCTCCTCCCGTGACAGTAACAGCAACAGTAACTTGTTTTGCCAAATTGCCATTCTACCCAGCACTGCGACATACTCTCTGTCCTTGGCTCTGGATCTCGGGTGGACATTTGATCGAGACGAGTGACATGTGAGAGCCAGCTAGGTGTAGGCTTATTGTATTACTGTATCTACGTCGATTTTTCTTTCTTCTTGCTTTCCTTCTTTCTGGCTAGCTTTGTTTAGTTGAGGATGTTCTCCCTCTCCTCGTCGGAGGAATTTCTAGATCTTGCCCGGACCTAATGTAATCAATTTCACCGGCTTCCACTTCCGCCGGGCTTCAAGTCACGATACTTGTATACATTCAATGACAATTTTGACAAAGTATTACTCTCCCTTACCTCCAAGTCCGGCGCCGGCACCCACCCTCAGATCGGTACTCTACGAAATTTTCACCAGTTTAGTTTGTCTCAGGTTACTATACTCATGTCCGCCAAGTCGAGCCCTTTGGGCTCCCGGCGTATCCCACCTCACTCCTGTTAGAATATATGCTGCGTCTTCCATCTCAGGCTCCTCCCGCGCATCCCTTGTTCTCCTTTTCGTGTCTGTCCCCCTGGACCCGGCTCTCTGTCGGATCACTCCGCTTCTCTCGATTGGATACCTGAGGCTTGATTTGAGACTAGTCGGCAGGACGGACTCGCCGACTGAATCCCAACACCAGCGGGTGTATCTCACCCCGAGTCCATTCCCACTCTCGCCTTCACGGCGAAGGCCACATGTCTGAATCCAGTGGTGTAACGATCCATGACAATTCTGACCGCCGACTTCACATAATTTGGGGGTCACTGAGGGATAGTACTCTCTGTAGTCAACGATATGGTATACCGTATAGGAATGCTAGCGACAAGACAAGTTAACAACAGACTAGATCCAGGAATGCGGCCTACTACACACGTATACGATATCATACAACACGATCGAGAACAAAAAAATGCAAGCATACGATGATTGATGGTATTTCGTCGCTCTGGACCATCTGTCATGTGAGCGGTGGGTTGTTGAGATTATCCAGGAAAGCAGGGTATTAATCTTCAATCTCTTCACCATCCTCGTCAAGCGGTTTCCAGGGTTGATAGACGTCCTTCCATCTGAAAAGAGGATGGCGCCGATAAAACACCAACAAAAAAGGCGTGGGAGCAAGGTCTACTCACTCATACTCTTCAGGGGGCTCAGCCTCGTCCTCACCTCTCCCTATGCAGAACCACTTGCGTTTGACCTTCTGGCGGAGGGAAAAGAGAGGGGTGAAGCGGTGTTCGCCCCTAGGATTGAAGGCTCTGCGTAGCAGAGCATTTTCGTTGTTCGTCCACCATCCGAATCCAACTTCACTGGTCAATGCATCTGACGCTAGAGCTTGGCCACGGAGAGCAACGGAGACGCTTTCCCCGGCTGCGAGAGGGCCAAGGTGAATGAGGGTATGCGTGGAGAACAAACCAAAGACATACATTTATCCGACAGGTACAGTAGATATGCGGGGCATGCGAGGGCGGTCATGACGACGAATTTGCCTTCCAAAGGTTTCGCTTTGAGAATCTTCGCCTGGACGAACGGAGGTATGTACGCTTGCCGAGGCTTGTGGAGAATAATAAGTGCTCCACGTTTCCCGTCTTGGAACTTCCAGGTCCCCCTGATGGCCGCCGAGGCAATTCCAGGAATGTTTCTGAGGGAAAGAAAATTGAGAGTGTGACTCGGACGGATCCTCGTCGATGACAAGCTCACATGCTTTGATTGACATCAATTGATCCTCTCCTAACGCCGGCAGAAGCTACGATGTAGTCCTGTTCGGGATCACCCAGTTCTGGTTTGTTGGGCTCGAGACTGAGGTCGAGATCAAACTTGCTCTCGTTGAGTTGTTTCTGGAAATCAAGGTGGTAGATGTTGCCTTCTACGACGAGCTCGCCGTTCTCGTCGAGTGTCCCATAATCCCCAACCTGCAATGAGGGCGGACGTCAACTCTGATGACCGCTGATAAGACAGATGGGACGATTACTGCGACGGGGACGGGAGGGTCCCAATTAGTCCACTTTCCAGAGACTGAACGAATGAGATCGATAAATTTTCGAACGTTGCGGTTCGCCGTCATTGGATACTCTGTGGAGAGAAGGTGAGAGAGAAGAGAGACGAGGGTGGTAGGATGAGCGTCAAGAAAACACGCCTAAGCAAGGCTGTGGTTAGGAAAGCTCGGGCATCTAAACGGGCCGAACAAGTGAGCGCTACGCCGTGATAATATTTCTCAGCCTATCAAGGACAATCAGCCAATGAAAAGTCCTGGTGGGTGGGGAAAACGAGGCGTACACGTTCCCTTAACCATTGAACCAAGGCTCGGCATGACATACACATGATTGGCGCCAGTCGAGGGTCTGGGTCCGCAACAGGATATTGTTCTTCATCGTGCTAAGCTACTCTTCACAATGCTTTTCTTCACGAGCTTGTCTAGTTGCGTGTCTGCGGATACTTTCAACAATAGGCAGGCAGGTTAGTGCAAAAGTTGGCAGTCACGATCAGGGAGCCGCACAGGTACACAGTTCTCGGCAAGCAGGCTTTGAGGGTACGGTGTGCGTGAGCTTGTAACCACTCGCTCGTGCACTGCACTCTCAGTTACCCGAAGATTGGAGGTGTTTCGCTGGTTGGCGTCGTATTTGGAGATCCCCCTCGGGCACCTTATGTTCCGGGAAGAGTACTGCGGACGGCGGCCTGCCAACGCGCTCGGATTTGGACTTGGCACGTGAGACAGAGCCAGTGCTTCCGAGTCTAGTGGTACTAAGTTACTAGTGGGGCTGCTTGTATGTTGAAGTCAGCAGTATAATAGGTATTCCTTCCAAGGTACAAGCGCCACTAGTAGCGTACAAGGACCTTCGTTCAATGAGGTTCCTCAGGAAATGTAACCTCTGAGAGTGAAGCGCGAGTGATCATATCGCATTTTCTTTTTTGAAAACCTGGTTATGGTTTAGCGTTGAAACCTTGACCAAGCTGCCACTGTGACCAGAGCCCAATGACAGTACTGAGTGTCGTGATGAGCTACCCTCGTTTGCCATCTTCTCTCGTCTGCGAGCATTAGTATAAGTTCGTCCTACAGTCGTCTCGTTTTTTGCCACACACTGTGGGAAGTAAATACCACGGTAGCAAGTGATTGACACTGTAAATAGAAAATTCACTTTCGATTAGTGTCCTATTTGATTGTAATTATTGTCGATGTCATGAAACATTAATGACTGTCACTTAAATCTAATGTAGAAACTTGACACTGATCATGACATTGGGTCTATGAAGAAATAGTGTCTCCAGAGGTGATTAATACTGTCTTAATGACTGGTACATGGCGTCAGTGAGACTAAAAGACACCACTTTCAACATTTGCAATCACCAGCAATATAACTAATATCTAGCATACTGCCAAGCTCATATCATCTTCATAGTCCTTAGTATCAATCTCCAGGTCATAAGCATCAAATTGATCTATTGGGTACAACAAGTTGCATGTGAGTTTACTGGCACAAGTATAGGGATATCAAACTGTACAAACAGTTGTACTTGAAGCATATGATGATCTTGCAAGCACCTACGAGTCCATAAGACTGAAATGATCAACTCACCACCATTCATCATTTATGTCCTTTTGACAGAATCTGAAGGGAAAGGGCAGAGATAGCCCAGCTACAGTACATTAGATACAGGTAAAATAAGATAAGAAAAAGAAACTCACCTCAGCTGCTGCCCAAGATGGTGGTAAATGACTGAGGTGTGTATGAGTAAAGAGAAGTGTATATATATGTTGTGGGCAGATGTTGGCGACCCTAATCTAATAAAGACTAGGCCGTTACCACCAGATACTGACTTAGAGACAAGTGATAGAGTAGG
>JBBPUO010000261.1:0-33065 GCA_038094755.1 Caloboletus firmus | reverse complement strand
TCCTGGGAATTGGTGCTTGGCACATTTATAGCCATTAGCAAAAGTGCCTGGTCTGTTATGGGCCAAACTTCATTCCCAGCACTGGCTATGTAGATAGTAAGATTATGGAAACTCTATAATTATCACTAAATATCATCTTATCATTGGCCCAAGACATGTTAGCTATACATTGGCAAGAATTGATGCACTACCAAATGAATGACTCCAATTTTCTGAAGATAATTAGAATGAGTAGGTTATTCATTGCATATATAAACTCCATTTAAACAATGAAAGCAGACTAGTCACTGCAATGAAAGTTTCATCTCACATTGCAACTATTGGCAGAAGCCAGTATGGCCTTTAGAAGACTGGATGCCAGTGTCTCTGATGATAAGCAGGAGATGTGGTTAACAGCCAAATAGAATATCATGGATCATTACAAGGCAGATCCAAAGGCAATGGATATTTTTGATATTCAAATGGATAGGGATAAGTTAACTATTTTCCTTCTGCTACTGTTACGAATACTATTTTTCTTTTCTTTTATTTTCTTTTTCTTATGATCACGTGACGTATCACGTGATTAACCCCTAAGTTAATGGATCACGAGACCAAAGTCACGTGACATCTCCACTGAGTAACGAGGCTGCTGTGCGCCCTTCTCATGGAATGGCTCTGCTGGGATCTGCTGTGCGATCTCCGGACACGTGTATTTAATCTCCGTCGACCCTGAGACCCTGGTGGTTCTTTTCCCACATTCATCTCCACGTGCTTCTTTTCCATTCTGATGCTTCTCAGAAGTCACGCTGCATTCACGTTTATTTAATTACCGTCTATACAATATAGCTACAATCATAATTACTCTCTCACGGCCTGTTGGTCCGTGCGCATGTATCAGTCGTATAAGTAGTTGAATGCAAAGACCGCAAGAACTTCAGTCAAGTTCTTGTCGGGATTCCCCTACTCTATCACTTGTCTCCTAAGCCAGTATCTGGTGGTAACGGCCTAGTCTTTATTAGATTAGGGTCGCCAACATTAGAACTTGACTATCTCTTACTACCCCGTTACCCACCTTTTATCATCACTCTATACCTACGTTCCAAGCCAGTCCCCCTCAGGACAGAAACGAGATGGTAGAATACTGGGCAAATATTCGTCTATACGGTCGTCCGCCGTTATAAATTAGGATAACGTTGCTACCGGGCATAGTGCACTAGCCCCTGTTGTCGGTTGAGTGTCTAACCGTCCGTATCCTCGTCGACGCTACACGAGGCAGGTTCGCGGATCACCTGTGACGTCCGCAAGAGCGATAACCCTCTCTTCTCACTGTGGGGGCGTGCTCTAAGTGTTTCATACGTGTCAGGCAGGCTATTGACCTGAATGTTTCCCTCTGGTGGAGTGAGTTTGTCCTCCCAGAGCAAGTTTTTTTTCCCCTAGCATCAACTTTATGCGAGCCGGATCGGTCGAAGTAACCGAGAAGCTCATCGAGTTTATTAACTCCGAGATCATCCCTTGGGCCAACGGGTCCCTTTTCGACGACTTCCTCAGAAACTGGTCAACGGACCTCAATAAGAAAACTCCCTCCTCTCGATATATCCGTTCCCTACGTCCCCGACACCTCCTCCGAAAACCATCCCGTCTTCCGACAATCTTAAGCAATGGAGGAAGACCAAAGAATCGATCAGCTCGAGACTATCATCGTCTCGCTGCAAGCAGAGCTAAGAGCTCTAAGAGAGGCACCCGTCACCGCCTCTGAAACAAAGGTGACCAAGAGAGTCGAAGTTGTCCCTGATCCTGGGATGTATGATGGGTCATACAACAAATTTGAGGATTGGTGGACAAAGATGTCCCTTTACCTCATTGTCAATGAAGAAGGGTTCCCCACGAATAAGGAGAGAACCATTGCCGTCTTCACTCGCCTCGGTGTCAAGGACGGCCAAGACAAGAATGGCGCAGCAATGTGGGCCCGCGTAAAATTAAGAGAACTTATGAGAGGTTCCCGGCACGGCTGGCCGGACACAAACGCAGTCGAAAAAATGATTACGGACAGGTTCCGTACAGGAAATGGAGAAGACATGGCGCGCCAGAAGCTTCAATGCTTCGAACAAGGAAATCGCCGTACAGAATCGTTCCTCACTGAATGGCTGGCCATTTACGAGGAGGCCAACGCAGGTGATGTCTTCGGGTGTTACCTTTTAGAAAAGAATGTCCGTCGGGAGATCATGGAACAGATCTTCTTCAACAACTGCCGGCAATCAACAGTCACAGAATATGTCAAGATGATCCGTGAACAAGGCAACCTGATTGAGGCCTTCTCTCTCAGGAACAGCAACCAGGGGCACGTCTGGGATAAAAACGCGCATAGCCAAGGACAAGCTGGCTCTTCCCGAGAAGGGGCCGCAAAGACGTATGGAGGACGAGGAGAGCCGATGGATATCGGCGAAATGAAAAAGGGCAAGTGCTTCAACTGTGGAGGCCCTCACATGGCAAGGGACTGCAAGAAGCTGAAGAAGCAGTGCCCTGAATGCAAGTTCCTGGGAGGGGGCCACTCACGAAGTTGCTCCAAATATCGCAAGGTCCGCCAGACCCAATCTGGCGAAGAAAGTAATGACTCGGAAGAAGAATCTGAGTTGGAGAAAAAGGGGCGTGCCGTTCGCCAAATGTACGGCAACAACTTCAAGGCCATGAAGGCCTACTTCGCAGATGTCCTGGAGGCGGAAAGGAAGGGAAAAGGGAAAGCCGCGTGATCAATCCGGGTAATCACGTGGCCGCTAACTTTAACATGAACAATTCTTTTAGCGTACTTAGTATCGAATATGGTGAAGAAGAACACGAGTTCTTCAACACCCAAAATAGGACAATTTCTCCCACAATGTCATTCTTATCTATAGAAAACGAATCGGGGTCTGAGACTTCTCAGCTCGGCAGGCGTATACCTGTGCTTAATTCCGATAATAAAAAAGAAAAAAATATTACGTCATCCTCTATCTATGAAACCCCGGAAAGAATCATGATTCGATCTCTTCGCCCACGACAAGAGATCAACTTGGACATTAAGGTCTTCGCTTCGACCTCCAAGTATAATATGCACGAAGCAAAGGCCCTTTTAGACTCTGGCACAAACGGCGTTTTCATTGACCGAGTCTGGGCACAAGAAAAAAGATTTCCTTTGACCAAGTTGGCGACATCCATACCTGTGTTCAACGTGGATGGAACTAAGAACTCCGCTGGCAATATTACCCACACCGCGGAATTAATTATCAACTATGAAGGTCATCGAGAAAAGATCATTGCCGAAGTTACCGATCTTGGCAAAACTCCTCTTATTTTGGGTTACACATGGCTTTCAAAGCATAACCCTGAGATTAACTGGCAGACAGGCGCTGTCAAACTCACACGTTGCCCACGCACCTGTTATCTATTATCTAACCGACCCGTTTTTCTTCGAACTCTAGAAGAGAAGGAGTTAAATGAGATGCCCTTCGTTTACGCTCGCATCAAGAAGCAGGAGATTGAAGCTCCTAAACCCAAAGAAAAGACCATCGAGGAAATGGTACCTCGACAATACCACAAGTATTTAAAAGTCTTCTCGAAGCAGACTTCGGAACAAATGCCTGAGAGAAAGGCCTGGGATCATGGGATTGATACGAAGGAGGGTTTCCAACCCCGAAAAGGTAAGATCTACCCCTTGTCTGAAACTGAACGTTTGGAAGTAGATGCTTTCATCGATGAGCAACTCAGAAAGGGCTATATTCGACCCTCTAAATCTCCTCAAACGTCACCCGTGTTCTTTGTTCCAAAGAAAGACGGAAAGAAGCATATGGTACAGGATTACCACTATCTAAACGAGTGGACCGTTAAGAACAATTATCCACTCCCCCTTATTTCCCAACTCGTCGATCGATTAAAGGGATCTAAATTATTTACAAAAATGGACTTACATTGGGGTTATAATAACGTACGAATGAAAGAAGGAGATGAATGGAAGGCAGCATTCACGTGCCATTGAGGCTCCTTCGAACCCCTCGTAATGTTCTTCGGACTATGTAACTCCCCCGCCACGTTCCAGAATATGATGAACGATATCTTCGGCGATATGCAGGGAGTTGTTGTGGTATATATTGATGATATCTTGATCTTCACGAAAACGGACAATCAAGAAGAACACGATAAAATCGTCATGGAAGTGCTTCGCAGGCTCGAAGAAAACGATTTATTTATCAAACCCGAGAAATGTAACTTTTCAGTCAAGGAAGTTGACTTCCTTGGAATGATCATATCTTCGGAAGGGATTAAAATGGACCCTTCAAAGGTTAAAGCTATTACGGAGTGGCCAATGCCCATGAACGTCAAGGGAGTAAGAAGCTTCCAGGGCTTGGTGAACTTCTATCGCCGCTTCATCAAGGATTATGTGCAAGTGGCTAGACTGCTTAATGACTTGACGAAGAAGGACTACGCATGGCGCTGGACGCAAAGAGAACAACACGCGTTTGATACGCTAAAGAAAAGCTTCACCACGGCACCAGTACTCGCCTACCCCGACAACGACTGCAAGTTCAGGGTTGAATGCGATGCTTTGGATTACGCGACGGGCGCCGTGTTATCTATAGAAAAGGAAGGAAAATGGCATCCGGTGGCCTTTTCTTCTCACAGTATGTCACCGGAGCAACGTAATTATCCTATCGCCGATAAAGAGATGCTAGCCATCATTACGGCTTTAGAGCAATGGCACCACCACTTAGAAGGCGCAAAGTTCCAGTTTGAGGTCTGGACCGATCACGCAAACCTCCAATATTTCATGAAGTCCCAGAACCTGAATAGACGTCAGGCAAGATGGGTGCAATATTTATCTAGATTCGATTACCTCTTGGTACGAAAACCGGGAACTTCGATGGGAAAAGCTGACGCTCTTAGCCGAAGAGAAGATCATGCTATCGGCATTGAAAACGATAACTGAGACGTCGTATTTATTCCCGCGGAACGTGTGCAACGCACAGAAGTCACCCGTGTGAAAGGAGAAGAGGAAAGGATTCTCGAACGCATCAGGAACGCTCAAATACGCAGCAGCCTAGATGGCGACTTGACGAGGTACACGGTGGATGAAACCGGCCTCATCACTATACAAGGAAAATTCTACGTGCCTGAGGAGGGAAACCTTCGTCAGGATATTATTTCTTTATATCACAACTCCACGTTGGCAGGACACGGTGGAGCAGAAAAGACGTTAGAACTGGTTTCTAGGTATTACCTTTGGGACGGTATTCGCGCCCAAATTAAAGATTATTGTTCCCGATGCGAACGATGCGCTCGGATGAAGCCGACCAATACACAGCCTGGCGGCTTATTAAAACCTAACCCTATCCCGGAAGGCCCATGGCAGGACGTCTCCGCGGATTTTATTACCGATCTGCCAATCTCCGATGGATTCAACACTGTTACGCTTGGCCCGGGCAGGGACGAGCGTAGACTCAACACTAAGTTACTCCCGACGGGGAGTACGAGGGTTGGCGAGCTGTTGTAGGCGAAGCCGACGAGGATCGAAGGTTACCTCGTAGCGAAGTGACGAGGGTACGAAGGATATGTCAATGGTGAACGGCCACACGTGGAAGTATGCCGTTGGGACGAAGAGACGAAGTGACGAGGGACGAAGGAACGAGAGACTCAGAGGACAATGGAGGTTAGATTGAGTAGATCTAACGTGAGGAGACACCGTAGTCTACTGGTAGGTTTATATACTCGAAGAAATGTTAAGTGACTAAGCGGTGGAATGGAATGGAAATGGAAAGAACGCTTAGTCACTGGAAGGGCGCAGGGCGCGGGAGAAGTTTAGAAGACTGATGCGGGGAAACGGAAGCCCCAGGGTATGGGGTACGGAAGGCATCAGGGGATCGGGAGATCAAAGAAGAGAAGAAGCGGAAGAAGTAGAAGACTGATGCGGAGAGACAGAAGCCCCAGGGTATGGGGTACGGAATGCATCAGCGGGTCAGGAAAGAAGTAGAAGAATGATACGTATGGATGGAAGCCCCAGGGTATGGGGTGCGGATCGGGTTGGGATCTATAGTACAAGGAAATAAGTGGAGCGTGGGAGTGTTCGAACGCGCGACTCCGCAGAGTGGGCGAAAAGACGAAAGAAGAGAGAAATCGTGAAAGAAAAGAGAAATCGTAACAAACACAATCCTAGTGGTCGTTGATCGATTCTCAAAAGAAGTGGTATTTATTCCCACCACTAAAACTATTACGTCGCTCGGAACAGCTAAGCTTTACCGAGATCACGTGTGGAAGCACCATGGTCTTCCACAATCCATTCTCTCGGATCGTGGCCCCCAGTTCGCCGCTCAAGTAATGAAAGATCTGGGAAAGATGTTGAAGATAGAGTTGCGAATGTCAACTGCTTTCCACCCGCAGATGGACGGGCAAACAGAAAGGGTCAACCGTGACCTTCAACAATATTTACGACTCTTCTGCGCCGAAGAACAAAATCGCTGGAGCGATTGGCTTAGCTTAGCGCAGTTTAACTATAATAACCAAATGCATTCGGCAATGGGCAAGTCCCTGTTTACTCTCACGCGGTCTTACGCCCCCAGGATGGGAATAGAACCTACGGCCGCTAAAGCTCCGGCAGCTACCACCTTTGCCAAGGATTTCGAGCAAGTCTTGAAGGAGGCTAAGGAAAACTTAGAGAAGGCTCAGGAAGCCATGAAGAAGCAAGCAGACAAGCGCCGCTCTGATGTATCCTACGAAGTAGGACAGAAGGTCTGGTTGTCAACCGCGAATTTGAATTTGCGGCAAACACGGCAATCAGCGAAGCTTACGGAAAGATGGCTGGGTCCATACGAAATCGTTAAATTAATCGGAACAAACGCGGTCGAGTTGAAACTCCCACGTTCTATGTCTATTCACCCTGTCGTAAACGTTTCCAGGGTCAAACCATACAAAGAAAGGTTGCCAGGCCAACGGGCAGATAAACCGGGACCAGTGGTATTGACGGAGGAAGGCGACGAGGAGTACGAAGTCGATTATATTGTCGACTCTCGCTTGAAGCGAGGAAACATCGAATATTTAATCCACTGGAAGGGTTACTCGAACGAAGATCGTACCTGGGAACCCGCTGGACATCTCAAGTTCTCGAAAGAGGCAATTTCTGATTTTTATTCTAAACATCCCAACGCACCACGAAAGTTGCAGATGATTCAAACGGACTTCAATTCTTTATTTAAACCGTACAAAAATCTTACCTCTACTTCAGGTATTCACTGGGATCGCCTGGAAGTCGACCCATAGAAGGGGGGTAATGTTACGGATACTATTTTTCTTTTCTTTTATTTTATTTTTCTCACGATCACGTGACATATCACGTGATTAACCCCTAAGTTAACAGATCACGAGACCAAAGTCACGTGACATCTCCACTGAGTAACGAGGCTGCTGTGCGCCCTTCTCACGGAATGGCTCTGCTGGGATCTGCTGTGCGATCTCCGGACACGTGTATTTAATCTCCGTCGACCCTGAGACCCTGAGGGTTCTTTTCATTTTCTCACGTTCATCTCTGCGTGCTTCTCTTCCATTCTGATGCTTCTCAGAAGTCACGCTGTATTCACGTTTATTTAATTACCGTCTATACAATATAGCTACAATCGTAATTACTCTCTCACGGCCTGTTGGTCCGTGCGCATGTACTCGTCGTATAAGTAGTTGAATGCAGACACTGCAAGAACTTCAGTCAAGTTCTTGTCAGGATTCCCCTACTCATTCTTGTCTCTAAGTCAGTATCTGGTGGTAACGGCCTAGTCTTTGTTAGATTAGGGTCGCCAACACTGTGAGATTCTAGCTATTTAACAGGTTATAAGCTCTGCCCTTTGACCTCTGCACTTCAAGTGTCATAGCCACTTGAAAATATTTACCTTCCCTGCCAGAACTTGTTCATATACCATTCCCACTTCGCTTCTACTCCATTTTACCCACATGTCATCCAAAAACCAGCACCATCACATTCAGCCTCTCAATGGCAAAAACTATACCACTTGGAGCAAAGAAATGAAGGCTCTGTTTTGTTCCAAAGGCCTCTGGCACCTCATTAATGGCAAGGAAACATGCCCCACCACTTCTGGAGCAGAACAAACTACCTGGGATATGAAACAGGACAAGGTAGCTGGGGAGTTAATGCTAAATATAATGCCAGACCAGTGAGTACACATGAGAGCAGACCAGGATGACCCCACCAAGGCCTGGAATGCATTCAAGGTGGTTTTCATTCAGCAAAAGGCCAGCAATCGCTTTGTGGCCTATGATAAATTCTTCAGCATTCGGAAACACACTAAGGTGACATTGTCTGTGCTTGCAGCATGAGTGGAGAAGCCCATGGCTCAGATCCAGGATTTGCACAGCCCCATATTTGACCTGAAGGCCCTAGATGATGAGCTAAGTTACATGGTGATGATTCAAGTGCTAGGACCTGAGTTTGCACATTTTACATCATCCCTTGTGCCCCTCACTGACTTGGACAAGGACAAGGTGAAAGCTGCATTCCAGACAGAAGAAATTCATCACTAACCTCATCCTGATGCCCTACCAACCATGACAAGTGACTCAGCACTCTTCTCATTGTCCTCTGGATGCAAATGCATTCCCAACATGCCTTGCATGTTCTATGAGAAGTCCAGGCACTGCTAATCCAAGTGCTATGCCCTGCAATGCGCAAAGAAGTACTACAAGTCATTCAAGGGCAAGGAGAAGAAGGGAGAACAGGCCCAGGCTGCCAATGCATTGACAGAGTCCCAGGAGGTGGTAGAACGTGCAGAAAATGCAAGTCTTTATTCCAGTGACCCCTCTAATCCTCTCTTGCCACTCCTGCTCAATGCTGACCATGACTGGAATGCAGACTTGGGGGTCACTTCTCATATGATCCCACATCATCACTGGCTATGCCATTACAGTCCCAAATGTATCCCAATCAAGGTTGCAGATAACACTGGTCTATTCTGCTGGAGTGGGATCTGTGGTGTTCTATCTAGTGATAGATGGAAAGAGGTATCAAGCGGTTGAGTTTACCAATGTCCTGCATGTCCCTGAGCTTCACAACAACAACCTCGCTGTGCTATATCTCACTTGCAATGTATCTTTCATTGTACACATTAATGCAATGCACATGAGCTTCTCTCGCCCTCCTGGACCACCTCTCTTCATCACCAGCATCAACAGCCACAATGCAGCATTCTTGGATGGGACTACTGAGCCAGTGAGTGAGTATACCAAGCCTGCAACAACTGTAGTGCTCGATTTGTCACTCTGGTATTACAGACTTGCCCACTATAACCTTGCTAATATGAAATCCCTCCATGATTGCAATCTAGTGACTGGGATGAAGCTGGACAGCAAGTTATTATCTGACCCTATCTGTGAACCATGCCTAGCTGGAAAGATGCATGCCAATCCATTCCCCAGTTCACACTCTTGCACATTGAAGCCTCTTGAGCTTGTTCACTTGGATGTCCATAAAGTATCCTATAGAACATTCTCTGGATATCACTACTGGGTCACATTCATTGATGACTACTCAAGGTATTTCTTTGTACTGCCCATTTGAGTGAAATTGGATGTCTTTGACACTTTCAAGCAGTTCAAGGCATTTTCAGAGAACCAGACAGAGTGTCACATCAAATGCCTGCAAGACAACAAGGGAGGTGAGTACATGAGCAAGGCCATGCTCAAGTTCACCCAGCAGTGTGGTATAGAGTGCCAGCATATAGTTTGTGCGTATCCCCAACAAAACAGAGTCACAGAGTATACTAGTCGAGTGCTTTCTGAGTGCATCACTGCCATGTTGAAGGAGTCGGGTCTGGCCATGGCATTCTGGGGCAAAGCGCTTGCTATGCTCATGCATGTGTGGAATCAATGTCCCACCAGCACTCTTGGGTTCTCCAATAAGAGAATGCAGATCAGTGGCATAAAGCTGTGCTAAAGGAGCTCGAAGTGCACAAGGAGAATGGGACATGGACCCTTGTGCCTAGACCCAAAGACAGGCCAGTGATTGGCTTGAGGTGGGTGTTCACCAAGAAGTACCACACTGATGGCTCGTTTGAGTAATACAAGGGTTGTTTGGTCGCTTAGGGCTTCTCGCAACATCCTGGATTTAAATACCTCAAGGTATTTGCTCCCATAGTGCACCTTCCCACTCTCTGCATCGTTCTTGCTCTTGCAGTGATTTATGACCTCCATTTGTGGTCTGTCAACATCTCATATGCATATCTCAATGGTGAGATCGACTGTAATATCTACATGGAGCAGCCAGAGGGATTTGCACAGAGAGATGCAAAGAAAATGGTCTGTCTGCTAAAGAAGGTGCTCTATGGTACTAAACAGGGCAGTAATCACTGGAATCACAAGCTGTGCACCACCCTCAAGTCTTTAGGCTATAAGCAGACCTATTCTGATGCAGCTGTCTATATGTGGACTAAAGGTGATGTCCAGATCATTCTACCTGTCTTTGTCGATGACATGACCTTTATATCATGCTCTGAGCATGCCATTAAGTAGGCCATCGCAGATCTAAGCAGTCACTTCAAATTGTGTAATCTGGGGTCAATCACAGAGATTCTCGGTATCAAGATCAATTAAGATTGCTCCATATACTCCCTCACCATCTCCCAGTGCCAGTATTGCCTTGACATGCTTGCTCACTTCGCCATGTTGGACTGCAAACCTGTCACCACCCCCATGGAGCCTACATTGTCCTTGTTGTGTGATCAGAGCCCCAAGACCACTGAGAATTGCAATTTCATGTGCTCCATTGATTATAGTGGTGCTATTGACTCACTCCAATATCTCTCCTGTGCTTCTCACCCTGATATTGCCTTTGCAGTTGGCCAGCTGGCCTTCTTCATCTCAGATCCTGGTATTGCCCATTGGACCACTGTCAAGTATCTCTTTCACTACATCAAGGGTACCCTTGACCATGGCATTATCTATTTATCTGATCCATCAATGTCTGAGCTCTTTACAGTTTACTCTGATGCCAGCCATGGTGGATGCAAGGATTCAGGTCATTCTGCTGGTGCATTTGTGCTCAAGATTGGTACTGGTGCTGTTTCCTGGATGTCAAAGTGCCAGCCCATTGTGGCCTTGTCTACTACCAAAGCAGAGTACATTGCTGCTTGCAAAGCAGGCAAGGAGATTATCTGGATATGCAAACTGCTCTATGAGCTTGGTTTTAAGCTTCCTGGCCCATCTACACTGCACATGGACAACCAGTTGGCCATTCAGGTTGCCAAACATCCAGAACACCATGGTTGGATAAAGCAACTGGATTTACAGTGGTATTGGCTCAGAGATGTGATTAATAAAGGCCAGATTGTGCCCATTTTTGTCCCAACTGCTGACATGCTTGCTGATCTGCTCACCAAACCATTGGCTCGAGTTAAGATATAGCAGTTCCACCAGATGCTGGGCATTGCACTGATTGGGGAGAAGTAGAGTTGCATAATCAGGGGGGAGTATTGAAATCATTAATTGTATACTCTATTTTCATACTTAGAGCACTGTGCCACATTGTGGCACATTGTTGTTATTGTTTGTTTATAGTTTGCTCCTACAGTAGTCAGAGTCCACTGTTTTCTCTTTTCTCCAGTTTCTGACAGTGGACTCCAGGTATGTCACATTTTACCTTACTTGCAATTTAGTTTCTGACAGTGGACTCCAGCTGTGAGATTCCAGCTGTTTAACAATTCTACCTGAAGGATATGGCACTGGAATGGTTCAAACTGGATCTCCTCTAGATAAAAGATCCAATCCTTCATCCTATATGAATGGATAACTACAAGGAGTTCATCCTTGAGTTACAAATAAACTTTAGTCTGCATGACTCCATCAGAGATGTAGAACATCAGTTGGACCATTTTAGCATGAAAGATGGCCAACATATTAACAAGTATGTCATAGAGTTTAATTAGATTGCTTCACAAGTCTAAGACTATGGAGAAGGTACTCTCCAGTACCACTTCTACAATGGTCTCCCTGACTAAATTAAGGACAAGATCTCTTGTGTTGGGAAGCTCCCCACTCTCCCTGAACTCTGATACCTTCCATAGGCTATTGACATGCCCTATTGGGAGTGCAAGTCTGAAATCAGCTGACAATCCAAATTCTCCAATCTGCCCCCTATAACTAAATCATTCTCTGACAAATCTTTCACTTATGCATCCACTTTCTCTGCCTGTCTCTTTGATAGTCCCAAAGAGTCCAAGGACACTAAGGGTAAAGCCACCACCATCTTCACTTCTCCAAAACCCAACCCTTTCTCTAAACTAGGGAAGGACAGAAAACTCACCTTCAAAGAGCACAAATGGCACTTCAACAACAAATTGTGTATGTCCTGCAGTTCCACTGGATATATGGCCAAGAACTGCCCTAAGTCCATGTCCAAGGCAGCCAAGGGACATGTAGCAACAACCAAGACTCCAGAAACCAAACCAGAGGCTTCCATCTTGGAGGTGAAAAAATAGGCTGCAATCTCTGAGACTCTGCACAATCTGGAGGTTATATTGAACCCAACTGTGCACCAAGAGAGATCCATCTCAATGCATCTGCTCTTTCTGATCCTAGATCACTTATGCCATCCATCTCTCTAGTATCCCACTCCATCCCTTTCTTCCCCATGTTAGTAGACTCCAGATTCTCCAATTATTTTATTGATATAGCCTTCATTAATAAATATGAACTTTTCACCTACTCTATATCTCCACTCCAATTCCACCTCTTCAATGGAAGCACCAATAGTGCCATTACTCAAGCCATAGACCTCTCTGTCTGCTTCCAAACCAGTGATATTACTCTGTTGATATTCTATATTATCCCACTGGATTCCTCCTATTCTCTTGTCTTAGGACATAACTGGCTCACCTGCAACAATCCATTGATTGACTGGGCATCAAGCAGTATCTCTTTCCAGACATTTAAGCAAAGCTTGCCAGCACTCCTGAGATCTCCCCTGCAGTCTCCAGAATCACTTTCTCTGGCTGACCCATCTGATTTGCCACATTTCTCTGCATGCAAGGCTTCCCTGATTGTGCTGGTTAGTGCACCAGCTTTTACACTAGCCTGTCAACTCCAGGGATCCATGCAATTCAGATCCACTCCCTGGAGAGTAGCCTCTGCTCTGTTTCTATCTCTTTTGATCTAGTTAACCTTTCTGGAGTCTCTCCAGACTACCATGACTTTGCAGATGTATTTAGCAAAAGCAAGGCATCTATTCTTGCTTCACATCATGAGCATGACCTGAAGATCAAATTGGAAAATGGAGCTTCTCCTTCACTTAGCACTATCTACTCCCTTTCTCCCTCTAAACTCAAGTCCCTCCAGGCCTTCCTTAATGAGCACCTCACTATGGGATTCATCTGTCCCTCCTCCTTCACCCACACCACTCTGGTCCTCTTTGTCCACAAAAAGAACAGTTTACTTTGTCTTTGCATTGACTTCTGAGGACTCAACAAAATCATAAAGAAGAACCACTATTCCCTTTCCCACATATTCAACCTCCTAGACACTCCAAGCCAGGCCAAGATCTATACCAAGCTTAATCTCCAGCATGCCTATCATCTTGTGCATATTGCCAATGGCAATGAATGAAAGACCTCCTTCTGGATGTGCTATGAATCTTACAAATGGCTCATGATGCCTTTCAGACTTACTAATGTCCCTGCAGCATTCTAGCAGTTCATAAATACTATCTTCACTGATTTGTTAAATGTTTGTATAGTAGTCTATCTGGATGACATTCTAATTTATTCTGAAGATAAAGCCTTCCACAAGGACCATGTCTGAGAAGTTCTCCAGAGACTCCACAAGCACAGACTTTTTACTAAATCCAAGAAATGCAAATTCCACACCAATGCTACCAAGTATCTTGGCTACTGCATATCTCTCTCCAGACTTACCATGTCCTTGGACAAGGTCAGGACCATGCAGAAGTGGTCAGAACCTTGGAAAGTGAAAAACATTCAATCCTTCCTTGAATTCACCAACTTCTACTGCTGTTTCATTAATAACTGCTTTGACATCATTATTTCTTTGACTCACCTTACTCACAAAGGTACTCTGTGGTTTTTCTCCAATGACTGGTGTTCTGTCTTCTGTAAATTGAAGAAAGCCTTCACTACAATTCCTATCCTTACCCATTGGTTTTCAGACACTCCCATGATAATAGAGATGGACATCTCTGACTACATTATCACTGGTATACTTTCCATCTACTACCCAGATGGTGAAGTCCAGCCCATCTGTTTCTACTCTCACATGCTGTCTGCTCTGGAACTCAACTATAATACCCATGATAAGGAGCTCCTCACCATCCATGAGTTCTTCTGGACTTGGAATCACTACCTTGAAGGCTCCAGAATTCCTATTAACATTATTACAGATCACAAGAACCTGAGTACTTCACAACCACCAAACTCCTGACTTAGTGGCAAGCCCACTGGTCAGAGTTCCTTTCCCAATTCAATGCCATTATCTGTTTCTGTCCAGGGTGACTTGGTGCAAAGCCTAATGCCCTCACTTGACACTGGGATATCTATCCCAAAGAGGGAGATAAGGACTATGCTCATGTTAATCTCCACAACTTTTATCTGGTATTCACCCAGGAACAGCTTGCATTGTCCCTCCAAGCTAGCACTCTTTTCAATGTTGAATAGCTCCACAATGACATTCTCTCTGCCCTCTCTTCTAACCCTCTAGCCACAATTCACATGTCTATCCCTGAACCTCCTGACTTCCATTGGTCTATTGACATGGACAAATTCCTCCATCTTGACAACCACATCTATATACCAGATGCCAACAACCTTTGTCTTCAAGTACTCCAGTACAAACACAATTATTCCCTCTCTGGGCACTTTGAATGGAACTGAACCTTGGAGCTAATCCATTGCAAATACACTTGACCAGTACTATACACTTTTGTGAAAGAGTATGTCTTCTCTTGCACTTCCTGCACTTACCCAAAAGTCCCTAGATACAAGCCCTATGGACTTCTGAAATAACTCTTCATCCCTGAAAATCCATGGAACTCCATATCTATTAACTTTATAGAACAACTTCCCAAATCCTCTGGTTATACTGCCATACTCACAGTTATAGATTGCCTATCCAAATGGTACATTTTCATCTCTACACATGACACAATAACATCTCTGGAGTTAGCCAAACTCTTTCTACTTCACATCTTCTCTAAACACAGAGTCCTATCCCATATTACCTCTGACAGGGATTCCAAGTTCATCTCCCACTTCTTTCACTCACTCAGAAAAGCCCTAGGTATCTGTCTTCACTTCACCTCTGGTTACCATCCAGAGAGAGATGATCAGACTGAATGAATGAACCAGACCCTGGAGCAGTATCTCTGGATATATTGTAACCACCAACAGGATGACTGGTCCAAACTCCTGCCCCTTGCAGAGTTCACATACAACAATGCTCCAAGTGCTATCACAGGGATATCACTGTTCTTTGCCAATAAGGGCTACTACCCCAATATCTCTGTTCACCCTGAATGCAATCTCACTTTCACCTGGGCTTGTGAATACTCTGTTAACCTAGAATCTCTATACCAATTCCTCTGTGAGGAAATGGCCACTACCCAAGAGCATTACCAAGGACCCATAGATACTAGATGGACTCTGGCACTGGACTTCAAAGTTGGTGACCAGGTCTTTGTCAAAGCAAAGTACTTTCACTTCACTAGGCCCTCAAAGAAACTCTCCAAGAAGAACCTTGGGCTATATACCATTATTACTCAGATGGGTATTCACTTCTTCACTCTTCACCTCCCAGACTCCATGAAGTCTATATACTCCATTTTCCATGTCTTGCAGCTAGAATCTGCAATCTCCAACATGATACCCAATCATGTATAAAGCCCATCACCTCTGGTCAAGGTAAATAAAGAACCAGAGTATGAGATCTCCAAAATCCTCAACTCTAAGATTAATTATTGACACCACAACTGTAAACTTCTCTAGTTAGTACATTGGTCTGGCTATGAAGAAACTGATAAGGAAACATCCTGGTTACTAGCCATGGAGCTAAGTCATGCATCTGAGCTCCTGCATAATTTTCACCTCTGGTATTCAGACAAGTTTGGTCCTCACATAGGTTAAACACATGAAGAGGATACATTGTGTTGGACAAAGGAGATACTATATACTACTACCTATTAGTCCTTTGACAACTCTGACAACTCTGATGACCCCTTTCTGTTCTCCTCATTTTCCCTCTCCAACTCTTTCACCTCTGCTCTCACTTCCTCCTCCTTTCTGTTCTCTGGCTCTGACTCTGACTCTGACTCTATCTGGTATACCTCCTTCTCCTTCAACTCCACCAGCCCCTGCAGAAGCTTGTTCTGGAGATCAAGATGTTGGTTCTAATGAATCAATACATTGTGAATCTAACTGAGCATTGCAATGATGTTGGCAGTCCTCTTCAACAAGCTCCTGCACTCCTCCTTTTGCTTGGAGCTGCTAGGCCCTACCTCTAGCACCACTATCACCTCCATTCTTGTCTTTTACTGGGACTTCTCTGGTTGCTTGTCCCTGGATTGCTCACACTGTGCCTTTGCCTCCCTGCACTTTGTGCATGACTTCAACTTGCTGGGCCTGAGAATGCACTTGAGCCCATGATTGTCACACTGGGTGCATAATGGCAGTTTCAATGCCCACTTCTTCCCTTTCACCTACTATTGGGCTGTGATCTTCTTTACCTAGCTCTATCAGTAGTAGCCCATCAGACTTGGGGCCACTTACCCTTTATTTGGCTGATCCCTTGGCCTTACTTATCTCTGTTGCCTTCTGCTACTCTTCCTTGTCACAGGCCTTCTTGGCCATCTCTTCATATATCCTCTTCTTTGCTTCCTCATGCACTCTCTTCTCCATCACTTCCTTGCATGCCTTGGTTTACCTTTAACATTTGCTATACTTGGCAGTGCCCAGCTCCTCCTCATTGTTTTCATCCTCCATGAGATATGCATCAGACCAGTCAGTGATATCAGTGAGAGCAGACATGGTAGAAAATAATAATGGTTGTTAGTAGAGAACAAGAGGTATACCATGACCTCTTTTAAACCTATAGAAATTTTCAGACCCTGATATTCCAAACTCCACATTGTCTACCTCCTTCCTTATATAGGTCTTCATGGATTTAGGCCTAAGAGGAGAATACTATCATATCCCAGAAATTCCTAAGTCCCAGCTCTGCATCTCTGGATAACTATTTAACTAACTCTGGAGTGCTCTCACAGAGAATGCTACTCCATCTGTCCAGACTTTCCTTGTTCCCTCTTGCTTCTCTTCATTTTACTTTGTACAGTCAAAACTTTAAGTTTCACATTAGTTTATCTCCTGACACGGTGTCTTGCTTAGAAACACAGCTCTAGCTCTTATATCCCTGAACCCTCCATTCCATTACTTACTTACTCATCAGATTATTGATCCACTTACCAATCCCCATTACTAATCCATTCTGGACTTTGTATATGTATAAACTCCTATACTCTGAGCTATGTAGTTCTTTAGTTCAAATATCAACTTAGATTCCTTCTTCTGACCCCAAAGCCAAAGCCTTGACGGTCTCCCTCTGATCCTTGCTTGACTTGTCATTTCCCCAAACACCTAAAGTCCTTTATCTGACCCAACTCCAAAATCCAGGATGTAAACTCTGGCAAGAGTACATTACACATGGTGAAGCTAAGTCCCAACCACTTATACTAACTTCAGAAATCATGGAGTTACCCAGAGATCATGTTCTTAACACACTGGCACTACTTCTATAGTGGCCTCCCTAACTATATCAAGAACAAGGTTTCCCACATTAGAAAACCTGCTACACTTGCAGAAATGTGAACCCTTGCACAGTCTATCAATGGACATTATTGGGAATGCAAATCCAAGGTAAACTGACAAGCCAAAGTGACAATGACATCTTCTCCCAAACACCAACAATCATTCTCTGGAAAATTCTTTACTCTGTCTACTCACTCTGGCATCTCCAAGAACTCTTCCAAGTCCAAGGGAAAATCAATCTCCTTTGCTCCTGTCTCCACCAACCCTGATCTATCCTTTAAGCTTGGAAAAGATGGCAAACTTACCCCCACTGAGCATAAACAATGTTTTGACTTAAAGCTCTGTATATTCTGCAGTCTTATAGAGTATATGGCAAAAGACTATCCAAAGTCTACTTCACACACAGCTAAAGGTCAAATAACTATGATAACTCCAGAAACTAAACCAGAGGCTTCTATGGAGGCAAAAAAAATAGTCCATGACCTTCCTACATAGCTCTACATGGACTAAAGGTTACATTGACCCTACCTATACAACAAAGGAAATCTACCTCAATATGTCTGCTCTTTTCAATCCCCATGCTCTCACTCCTTTAGTAACTATTATCTCCCAAGAAATTCTTGCATTCCTGGCTCTTCTAGATTCTGGTTTCTCCAATTATTTTATAGATTCAGTTTTTATAATAAAAAATAACATTCCAACATATCTAATCTATTTATTCTTCATCTATTTTATAGAACCTCCCACTTCTCCATCTCTGAAGCCACCCAACTCTCTATCCATTTCCTATCCAGCAATATCACTCTGTTTATATTCTACATGACTTGATTGGATTTCTCCTGTTCTATCATTCTAGGACACAACTGGCTCACCCACTTCAATCCATTGATTGATTGGGTCACAAGCAGTATCTTGTTCCAAATGCCTGAGCAGAGTCTGCCAACTCTCCTGACATCAACTTCACAGCCTCCAGAATTCATTCCTCTGGCTAACCCCATTCATAATATACCATGATTCTCCAATTGTGAGGCTTTATCTATTGCTCTCATCAGTGCTGCTGCCTTCACACTGGTATATAGACTTGAGGGCTCTGTACTCTTCAGCCTCCAACTCTGCCCTGAGGACTCTCATCTCCAGGCCTCTTCCACCTCCTCTAACCTGGTTGATCTTTCCAGAGTTCTCTCTAACTACCATATCTTTTTAGATGTCTTTAGCAAGATGAAAGCCTTCTAGCTTGCTCTATATTAAGAGCATGACCTAAAGATTGACTCAGAGGAAGGTGTTCACCCTCCCTTGGGCACCACTTACTTCCTTTTACCCTCTGAGCTCAAATCTCTTTGAGCATTTCTCAATGGACATCTAGTAATGGGGTTTATCTACCCAGTTTCTCCACTCACATTGCTCCAGTTCTTTTTGTCCACAAGAAGGATGGTTCCCTTTGTCTTTGCATTAACTTCCAAGAACTAAACAAGATCACAAAGAAGGACCATTATCCACTTTCCCACATTTCCAACCTTCTAGACTCCCCAAGCTGTACCAAAATCTACACCAAGATTGACCTCCACTATGTCTACCATCTTATCTGAATTGCTCCTGGAGACAAGTGGAAGACCATGTTCTGGATATGCTATAGCTCATATAAGTGACTAGTGATGCTCTTTGGACTCACCAATGCCCCTGTAGTATTCCAACAGTTTGTCAATACTGTCTTTGCTGATCTCCTGGATGTTTGTGTAATTATCTATCTGGATTACATCCTTATCTTCTCTAGTGACATAACCTCTCACAAAAAAGAGCATGTCCAGGAAGTCCTCCATAGACTCCATAAGTATAATCTCTACATAAAACTGAAAAAGTGTGAATTCCACACTAACTCCATGGATATCTTGGTTATCTTCTATTGCCCTCTGGACTTACTATGTCCTCAGAGAAGGTTAATGCTATCCAGGAGTGGCTAGAACTGTTGGCGACCCTAACCTAATAAATACTAGGTTATTATCACCAGATACTGACTTATGAGACAAGGATAATGTAGGGGAATCCCAACAAGAACTTGACTAAAGTTCTTGTGGTTGTTCATTCACAATATATATACTATGACAAAGCATGCATGGACCAACAGGCCATGTGAGCATAATTACGAATGTGGTTAAAGTATTGATGGTAATTAAATAAATGTATATACAGTGTGACTTCTGAGAAGCTTCAGAATGGAAGAGAAGCACACAGAGATGAATATGAGAAATAAAAGAACCACCAAGGTCTCAGGGTCAATGGAGATTAAATACATGTGTCTGGAGATCACATAGCAGATCCCAGCAGAGCCATTCCATAGAGAGGGGTACATAGCAGCCACATTACTCTATGTCAGAATGTCATGTGATCTGGTCTCATGATCTGTTAACTTAGGGGTTAGTCATGTGATATGTCACATGATTATGGAAAAATAAAAATAAAAGAAAGAAAAATGAAATCTGTTACAAGAATCCTGCAAAGTCAAGGATATTTAATTCTTCCTTGGGTTTACTAACTTCTATTGGCAGTTTATTGCCAACTACTCTGACATCATCATTTCCCTTACCTGGCAAACCCAGAAGAATATCCCCTGGAACTTCTCTGATAATTTTTGCTTCACCTCCCAAAAGCTCAAGGAAGCCTTCATCACTGCCCCTATCCTTACCCACTGGATACCTGACATCCCTATTATCATTGAGACTAATATCTCTGACTATACAATTGCTGGAATCCTATCCATCCACTGCCCAGATGATGAAATCTATCCAGTCACTTTCTACTCCCAGATGCTTACAGCACCAGAACTTAACTATGATACTCATGATAAGGAGCTTCTTGCCATCCATGAGGCATTCTGCTCCTGGCAACATTACCTTAAAGGCTCCACAACTCTGGTTGACATTATCACTAACCACAAGAACCTAGAGTACTTCTCTATCACTAAACTCCTGACCCAGTGTCAGGCCTATTGGTTGGAGTTTCTTTCCCAGTTTAACATGGTTATCTATTTCTGTCTGGGATAACTTGAAGCTAAACCTGATGCACTCACTTGACATTGGGATTGTTACACTTGACCTGGATAAGGCCAAGTATAGACTTGAAAAGCTAGGAGAAATTCTACTAACAGAAGAACTTCATACAAGGTCTAGGGCTATTGAGTAGCAATGGCTACTATGAGAGAGATGCCCAATAGGGCCAAGGGATTGAGAAACAGCAATGGCTGCAATGAGAAGGATACCTAGTAGAGCCAAGAGTTGGGAAGTAGCAATAGTTGCAATTGAAGGGATACTTAATAGGGTTAGGGATTAAGGAGCAGTGACAACTGTGATGAAAGGGATGCCTGATAAGGTCACAGGCTAAGGAGTAGCAACAGCTGCAATGGAAGAGATGCCTAATAGAGCCATGGGTTAAGTAGCAGCAATGGCTGCAACAAAAGATATGTCTAATAGGGCCACAGGCTAAGGAGCAGCAATGGCTGTGATGGAAGGGATGCTTGATAAGGCTAAGAGTTAAGAAGCAGTGATAGCTGCAACAGAAGGGATGCCCACTAGGGTCAAGGATTGTGATGCAGTGACAGAGAAGGTACTCAGTAGTGATCTGGATTGAAGGCAATGATAACTGCAATAAAGGGATGCCTATGAAGGCCAAAAAGTGAAAGCAGTGGCAGAATAAGGATACTCAATGAAGCCTAAGCCCAGGTTGCAAGGATAGGACAAAGAGGGTTGCCAGCAAGTAAGCAGAGAGGGTCTCAAGGGATTAAGAGACTATAGACACAAGTGATAATGTGAGTGTCAATATTAGACAAGGAAAGTTAGATGGAGAGCCCTGTCATCCTGGTAGACAGCAAGGGATGACAGGTGAGTATTCACTCTAGAGTAGAACAGAGACTCACAGAGACAATGGAAGAAAAGGATAAGATTTGGGTAGGTCTAACTTAGGGTACAAGTTAGACAACATAAGGTTTATATCTGTAACAAGAAATGAAACTAACTAAGCTATGGAAGGGCATGGAATGCAAAGAAAGGCTTAGTCAGTGAACATGTGTGGAATGTTATGGAATCATATAGTGACTCACAAAATTGTCCCAATGTTTTGCACATTTTGATTGTTTATGAAATATATCTAGAGCACAAACAGATATAAACAAAGTGTTGGTGTATAAATGGAGCTACCCACCATGGGCTATGTGCTCAAAAAGGAATTATGTAATTTGGATCAGTAACCATGGAGATATATGCAATTCAAAACTGATACTCATTGGGACAATTATGTGAGTGTGTCTCAAAAATATAGTAAATGTAGTTTCAGTACTTGGTATGACCCGCCTTGGCCTTGATAACTGCTCCAATCCTTCTAGGCATACTTTCAATCAACTCCTGACACACTTCTGGGTCTATCTCTCCCCACACCTTTATAACTCTGTCCCATATCTCCCAGATCCCCTTCGCCTGTGTTGAATACGGGCAAAGTTCTTTCTTAATGTGATGCCATAGGTGTTCAATTGGATTGAGGTCTAGAGACTGTGGAGGCCAGTCTAGGAGAGTGATGTTATTGTCCTCCATCCATTTCTTGGCCCTTTTAGAGATGTGCTTGGGATCATTGTTCTGTTGAAAAATGATATCCTCTAGAAAAATTCCACTCTCCTTCATGCTGGGCAATAAGTTATTCTCCAAAATGTTCACATACTGCTCAGCATTCATCCTCCCCTTAACCTCTGCAAGTCTTCCCACACCCTCCCAACCCATACAGCCCCATACCATAATGTTTCCCCCACCAAATTTGACTATGCCCTGGATCTCTCTCTCAATTAATCCCTCTCCAGCCTTTTTCCATATCCACTGTCTTCCATCTGAGACAATTCTATTGATTTTAGTCTCATTTGACCAGATTACCCTCTTCCAGTTCTCCACAGTCCACTCTTTGTACTTCATAGCAAAGTTCAAGTGCTTCCTTCTATACATTGCACTAAGCAATGGCTTTTTCTTCTTTACAACAGCCTTGAATGAATTCTTCCTAAGAACTCTCCTCACTGTTTCTGAGGAGACTGGGTTGGAGATGATGGTGTTGATGTGTTTGGTGGCTTGAACAGCATTAGAAGCCTTGCCAGTAGTAATCTGAGTAATAATAGCCTGCTAAAAGTGAGTAGAAAACTTTAAGGGATGTCCAGAAGAAGGGACCAATCCATTGGGAAGGATATCCTGAAGTACCCTGGATGCAGTAGATCTGCCAACACCAGCTCTGGAGGCAATCTGCCTGACAAAAAGACCATTGGAGGCAAGAGAGAGAATATTTTCCTTCTGGGCAGAGAAAATGGGGTACATTATTGAATTGTGGAGTTTTGAGAATATAACTCTTGGTTAAATAGCCGGACTATAGGTCCTATAACATATAACATCACCATAGTAACAATCAGTAGATGATTTGTTGCCATAGCAACAGTGAAGCATCAGATTCTGATATATCAAATACATACTCACATAATTGTCCCAATGAGTATCAGTTTTGAATTGTATATATCTCCATGGTTACTGATCCAAATTACATAATTCCTTTTTGGGCACATAGCCCATGGTGGGTAGCTCCATTCATACACCAACAATTTGTTTATATCTGTTTGTGCTCTAGATATATTCCATAAACAATCAAAATGTGTAAAACATTGGGACAATTTTGTAAGTCACTGTATGGAATACTTGGGCAATGAATAAAAGCTAAGGTGAAAGGTTAAAGCCAAAGATTAAAAAAAGAAATAACAATGCCATGGTCAGGTTTGAATATATAGATGAGTAGACAGTAAAGGGAGATGTGTAGTAAACCATATAAAGTAAGGAAAAAGAGTAATTCCCTGGTATAGAAATGAGTTGTAACAGGGATATCTATTCCAAAGAGGGGGATAGGGACTATGCTCAAGTCAATCTCCACAATTTCTGCCCTGTTTTCACCCAGGAATAGCTCACTTTGTCCTTATCCTTGCTTTTCCTATATCCCATACTAGTTTCTTGCTTGATATAGAGCAACTCCACTCTGACATCCTAACTGTGCTCCTCTCTGACCCTATAGTCTCTATCTATCTTTCAAATCCTAAAGCAAGATGGTCAGTAGACTCTGATGGCTTCTTATACCTAGATAATCAGATCTATGTATCTGACACTAAGGACCTCTGGCTCCAAGTACTCTGTTATAAGCATAACCATTCCCTCTCTGGACATTTTAGCCAAAATCAAATCTTAGAACTGATTAGACATGAATACACCTGGCCTAGAATTTAGACATTTGTTAAGGAGTATATATTCTTCTGCATCTCCTGTGCTCATGCCAAAGTCCCTAGATACAAACCCTATGGATTACTAAAGTAACTCCCCATCCCAGAAAGGCCATGGAACTCCATTTCCATGGACTTCATCAAATAGCTTTCTTTCTCCTCTAGCTATATTACTATTCTTGTCATCATTGACCACCTATCAAAGCAATGCATCTTTATTCTGATACATAACACTATCACCTCACCAGAGTTAGCAAAGTTATTCCTACTCCATGTCTTTTCAAAGCACAGAGTTCCCTCCCACATCATCTCCAATAGAGGTTCAGAATTCATGTCCCATTTCTTTCACTCTCTAGGAAAAGCCCTGGATATTCACCTCCATTTCACCTCCAGTTATTACCCCAAGGGAAACAGATTGACTGAATGCATAAACTAGATGCTAAAAAAATATCTCTAAATCTACTACAACTACCAGCAGGACAACTGGTCCAAACTCCTACCCTTGGCAGAGTTCTACTATAATAACTCTCTGAGTGCAATTACCAGAGTATTGCCTTTCTTTGCCAATAAAGGTTATCACCCCAACATCACCATTCATCCCAAGCAAGATCTTATCTCCATGCATGCTTATGAGTACTCCATTAATCTTGATGAATTGTACCAGTTTCTCCAGATGGAGATGGCACATGCATAAGAACAATATCAAGGACCTGCTAATGCTATTATACTTGACCCAGGTAAAGCCAAGCATAGACTTGAAAAGCCAAGGGAAGTCCAACCAACTGAAGGACTCTATGTAAGGTCTTGGATCATTGGATAGCAGTAGCTATAATGAGATAAGAGAGTGCTGGAGAGATCCAATGGTTATGGAGCAGTGACAGCTGTGACAAAGGAAATGCCTAATAGGGCCTAGGGTTAAAGAGTAGTGATGGCTGCAATAAGGTTCAAGGTTATGCAGTAGTGGCTATAACAAGGGAAAATACCCAATAGGGCCTAGGGTTATGGAGTAGCAATAGCTGCAACAGAAAGGGATACCTGATAGGGTCAAGGACTAGGGAATGGTGATAACTGTGATATAAAAAAGGAATATCCCATAGGGTCAAGGGCTTAAGGAGCAGCAAATATGGCAGCAAGAAAGAAGGTTACCCCATAGGGTTAAGAACTAAGAAATAGGGGACACTAAGAGTTGGGGGTTGTCTCATGAGCTATTGAAGACCATTGGCAAAGACAATGATATGATCATGGATATAGGCAAAGGGAATTAGATAAGAAGCCCTACCATTCTGGTAGATAACCAGGGATAATAGATGAGCATTTACTCTAGAGTAGAACAGAGACTCACAGAGATAATGGAAGAAAAGAAGTGAGATTCAAGTAGGTCTAACTTAGGGTACAAGTTAGATACTATATGTTATGACTTCTTTTCCTTACATTACTTGTTATGCTTGGTCCAGGTAGACACAAGCATAGGCTCAAAGACCAAGGAAAGTCCTGCTACTGGAGACCTTGAGTAGTGGCAATTTATTGGCTAAGAGGAGAACCCAAGTAGAGTTGAGAGCTACAGTTATGATTGCAGGGCAGAGGGGACCTGAAGGGAGTTGATGGTCTAGAGCCTTGAATGCAGTGACAGCTATGATGAGAGAAAGCAGCAATGGCTGTGACAAAGGAAAGCAGCAAGAGCTGTGATAAAGGGATGCAGTAATGACTGCAATGAAAGGAGAGCAGCAAGAGCTGTGACAAAGAGATGCAGCAACTGCTGCAACAAAAGGAGCAGCAGCTGCTGTGACTAGGGAAAGCAGTGACAGCTGTGGCAAAGAGGAGTGGCAGTAACTGCAGTGACTATGAAGCCAAGAGGGCCCTGCCATCCTGGCAAGGAGGCCAGGGATGGCAGGCGAGCATGTATATCTAGAGTGGAACAATAACTCATGGGAGAAGACTAAGATGGAGTAAGAAGTGAGCTAAGAATTGAGCAGGTCTAACTTAGGATACAAGTTAGACTATGAGGGATTTATATATGTCACAATGAAAAGAAGAATGACTAAGCAGTGGAAATGAAAGGAAATAGAAAGAACACTTAGTTACCATAGAGGCACAGGGTGCCAGGCAAGGGTACATAGTATAGGCAAGGGTTTAGATTGCCAAATAGGAGATAACCCAGGATGTAGGGTACAGAGTGCAGGAGAAGGACATGGAAAGGGGCAAAGGGCAAAGAGATGGGATCAGGGATGATCTGGGGAAGATCTAGGGAAAATAAAGAACAATGAAAGAAGACACAGATTAGGGATAATCCAAGGAAGATTGAAAGAAAATATGGATTAGAATGATCTGGGGGATTGGCAGTGATGCAGAAGTGAAAGGTAAAAAGAAAGGTAAATACAGGATGATCCAGGGAGGATTGGCAATTCTAAGGTAAAGGGTATAAGGTGATGAACAATGAAGAAGGGAGCAAGGGTTGAGTCACAGGATAACCTGAGTAAAGGGTATGGGTGCAGGGCATGGGGACAACTGAAGGGTGTTGTGGTATGGAGATGACTAAGTCACAGGATACCCTGGGTAAAGAGTATGGGCACAGGGCATGGGAATGACTGAAGGGTATTGCAGTGCGGAGATAACTGAGAATAAAGGTAGAGAACTGGAGTCAGAGCATTAAACAATGGACTAAGATTAAAATATAAAAAGCAACAAAGAGTAAACAAGGAAAAAGAAGGAAAAGAAGTAGCTTCCCTGGCATAGGGACAAGTTGTAACATTACTGTGTCTACTCTTTTCCTTTCTACTTACTATGTCCTCACTTTGGCCTATGGAAACCTCTAGTCTCTATGAGGTTACATAATTAAATACTCCCATAGCTCACTTATTTTTCCTTTTATTTGTCATCATTATTCCCTATGATTCTCTCATGTTCTATACCCATATAGTAACTAAGCAGTCTCTTTAGTTCCATTCAGTTCCATTACTTAGTTATCTTCATATTCCATTATACATATAAACCTGCTCATAGGCTACTATGTTCCTCACATTAGACTTACTCAATCTAACTTCTCTTGTCTCTCTCATTCTCTGTGAGTCTCTGTTCTACTCTTGAGTAAACACTGCCCTTGATCACTATGGGCCCCTTACCACCTGGCCATACCTCTGTCGAAATATTACCTTGAATCCTTGACCCTGTATACAGGCAAGCCTTCATTGTCTAGTTGATATCTGGAACCCTTGACTCTACTTATAGGTAATCATTGTTCTAGCCCTTAACCATTTGAGTCTACATTTATCCTTACCCAGGCCAAGTATAACAAAAGGTCTAACATGACCAAGAAGCTATCATTGGTATAGTCTTCCACCATATCCTCTTCATAGATTCCTACTTGGTGGCACACCTTTTGTAAAAGTGCTGATAGTGAAGAACTCTCAGACCTTGACCACACTCCTGAACAGTGGGATAAATTACCTGAGTCTGAAGATCTTAATGTCAACCTAGACCCTATACTCCATGTGCCAGATTCCATCCTTGATTTATCTCATGACCTTTCTGCTACTCTTTGTCTTTCTCATATATCAACCCCTCTATTCCCAACTCCTATTGCTATCCAATCTCCTCTGTTCCCTGTTAACCCTATTTCCAGTTCATCATACCTCCTACCACCATCTTCCCCCTTATCCTCATTCCCCACCATGTCTCACCATAAATCTACCAAACTTTATATTACCATGCCTGAACACTATGATGGGTCTCCTACCACTGCCATAAACTGGATCAACTTGGTCTGGCTATATCTCCATGTAAACCAAGATGTCTATAATGACAACAGTAAATGCATAGTCTTTGCCCTATTATACATGATAAAAGGTACCACAGTAGACTGGGCCACTACCTTTTGTATCAAAGCCATCTCTGGTATCCATGTAAATCTTGGAACCTTTGCTGACTTCATCTTTACTTTTGAAAAGGCATTCAAAACCACTGACACTATTGCCAACACCATCACTTGGCTCTCCATTGCCAAGGTCTCCAAGAAGAAAACTGGCTCCAAGGAGAAAGAATTGACCTTGGAAGCATATACCCTCAAGTTCAAAAACAAAGTTGCCCTCTCCCAGATTGACAACAACAACATTCTCATTGGATATTATTTGGCTGGTCTCCCTACTTGGCTCATGCATCACATTATTACCATGGACAAAAAGCTCTCCACTGTAACTGAATGGTATGAAAAGGCTACATATTTCAATACCAAATGGGAATATGCCCATGAAATTGAGAAATGTTGTGTAAATTGTGGAACCTATCACCACTTCACTCCTACCAAACCCAAAGAAACCCCATGTGACCCCAATGCTATGGATGTTGACATGGTATGAGTAGGAAAACTCACCCTGGAAGAATGAAGAAAATGCATTGAAAATAAGCTTTGCTTTCACTGCTGAAACCCAGGATATCTTGTATTGCTTGCCCTCACTTCACTTTATCTTTTCCCCAAATGAAAATTACCAACAAATGAGTTCAGAAGGTCACCAAGGATGATGAAGTCCCAAATCTACTGGATATTGGAGAAGATGAAGAGAAGGAAAAAGATGTATCTCCATTGGATTTTTAAATGGGGGAACTCCTTTGATGCAAGTCTCCCCTCCTGTCTCCATTGAAAATGTAACTGTATAATTACAGCAATCCATGCATATTCCTATGCAATTAATCATACCCTTGCACTCAATGAAAGTTATCAACACCACAGCCCTCATAGACAGCAGAGCTCAGATCTATTGTATAGATTATAAGTTTGCCAAACATCACCATCTCCCTCTTGACAAGCTTAACCAACCATTCTTTGCTCACAATGCTGACACATCTCAAAACACTAATGGGAAAGTTACTCATTCTTGCAATCTCTTTGTCTCTATAAAAGGACTTTGTCACTCAGTAACTTTTTATATTCTCACCTGTGGAAGTAAAAACATCATCCTTGGACTCCCATGGTTAAAAAAGGTCAGCTCTACCATAGACTGGACCACAGAAACCTTGACTCTTCAAGAATCCACTAATGAGTCAAAGATCCTCTATAATACTTATTTTCAAGATCTCCAATGACACAAAACTCACTACTTTGTTAACCCTCCTCCTTTATCTCCCTCTAGACACCACTATGTCAGTACAGTCACCAATTATCACCTTCACTCTTATCTTCATCATAAAGATGAAGACCAATTTCTCCAACAAGCTCTCCATAATTGCCATATATACCATATCACTTGTTATGGAAGCCGCTTCTCTTCCCTTGGTTTCCCTTATGTTGCTAAGCTCATCACCACCACTGAACTAGCTGCCATGGCTGAAAAAGCTAGACCCAAGACTACCCTTCCTCCCAAGTATCAGCAGTTTGCCTTGGTCTTTTCCAAAGAAGCAACTAACCATGTCTTGCCATCTTGTCCTTATAATTATGAGATTGTTCTTGATAACTCTTTTGTCCCAAAAATTGGGAGTGTTTATCCTCTAAACCCAGAGAAACGAAAAGCCACAGAAGATTTCCTTGATAAAAATTTAGCCTCAGGAAAGATATACCCTTCAAACTTCCCCTAGGCCTTCCCTTTCTTCTTTGTCAAAAAGAAGAACAGGAAACTTTGACCTTGCCAGGATTATCATTATATTAACAAACATACAGTCTGCAATGCTTATCCCCTCCCTTTCATTTCTAATCTTATGGATAAACTATGTGATGCCAAGGTTTTTATCAAGTTTGATGTCTGCTGGGAATATAATAATGTCTATATCAAAGATGGGCATCAATGGAAAGCTGCTTTCATAACCCACAAGGGGCTCTTTGAACCAACAGTAATGTTCTTTGGTTTATCCAATTCACCTGCAACATTTCAACATTTCATGAATGACTCATTTCATGATCTTATAGTGGAGAGATGGCTAGTTATCTACATGGACAACCTTCTAATATTTTCCACCAATGAAACCACTCACATTGAATGAACCAAATGGGTTCTCCAATATATGGAAGAGCTTGATCTCCATCTCAAATTAGAGAAGTGTACTTTCATCACCAAGGAAGTCAAATGCCTGGGGATAATTGTCTACCTGGGTCAGTTAGTCATGGACCCTGTCAAACTAGAAGGTATTGCTAAATGGCCTACTCTATCTAAAGTCAAAGATATTTGCTCTTTTCTGGGCTTTGCTAACTTCTATTGCTGCTTCATTCCCAACTACTTCAATATCACTTGTCCCTTGCTTGACCTCACCAAGAAAACCAGCCCTTGGCAAGGGCTTCTCCTTGCCAAACTGCTTTTAATTACCTTGAATAACTCTTTCTTGCCCAGCCTATCCTTTGCCTTCCTGACCTCTTAGCCCTTTTTGCCATTACTACTAATGCCTCCAAATTTACTTCTGGCAATATTCTTCTCCAGACTGATCCCAATGGGGATTGGCACCCTTGCTTCTATCTCTCTCAATCCTTTTCCCTGGTGGAATGTAACTATGACATCTATGACTGGGAGCTCCTTGCCATTCTTTATACCCTTAAGACATGGTATCATTACCTCCATGGTGCCACTCACCCTGTGTAGGTCTTTACTAACCATAAGAATCTCACCTTTTTCTGCTTCCCTCAAGCCCTCAACCATCACCAGGCTCATTGGCTGCTTGACCTCACTGACTTCGACTTAAAGCTAATCCATGTCCCTGGACAGCTCCTTGCTGGTCCTAATGCCCTCTCCCATTGCCCCAACTTTATCACTGGTAACTCTTTGGACAACTCTGGTGTTACCCTTCTTCCTCCATCCATCTTTATTAATCATATTAACACTGCCCTGCACTCCTGCATTTCCCATGCCTTCTCTAGCAATCCCCTCATATTGAAAACCCTTCAATCCATTCAGGAGAATATTCCTGTCACTTTGCATTCTTGTCTTGCTGATTGGCAGTTTGCCAATTACATTCTCCTTTACCATGGCCATGTTTATATTCCTCCCATCAGCTCCCTTCACTGCAATGTCATCTCTTGCTGCCATGACCACACATTGGCTGGCCACCCTGGTTTTTTGAAGACTCATCAGTTGGTTGCTGCAGAATTCTGGTGGCCTGGCCTGGCTTCTTTCATTCACTCTTTTGTCAAGAGGTGCACTGTGTGTCAGCAAAACAAGATCAACACTCATCCTACTTTGCCTCTGCTCTTGCCTAACCCCTTTTGTGTATCCCAGCCTTTTCAACAGATTTCCTATGACTTGATCACCAGACTCCCTACTTCTTCTGGCTTTGATGCCCTTTTGGTCATGGTCAACCATGGGCTTACTAAGGGGGTAATTCTCTGCCAAACTAAGTCCACCATCACTGCAGAAGGAATTGCAACCCTTTTCTTTCACAAAGTCTTTCTCCAATTTAGACTTTACAACAAAATTATCTCTGACCATGGATCCCAATTCACCTCCACTTTCACTAAGGAGCTCAGAAAACTCCTCAAATATGATTTATCCCTCTCAACCACTTATCACTCACAATCTGATAGAGAAACTAAATGGGTTAATCAGGAAATTGAAATCTATCTTTGCATTTTCTACAGTGATCACCCTACAACATGGGCAGATTCTATCTCCCACACCAAGTTTGTGCACAACCATCACCCTTACTCTATAACCCACCAATCCCCATTTTACCTCATGATGCAATATGAATCCCATGCCTTTCCTTCAGTTATCCCTGATATATCCACTCCAGCTGTTGAAACCTGCCTAAAAGCCCTTACTGCCACTCAAGACAAAGCTTTGGCAGCCCATGGATTAGCTCATTAGGTAATGAGCACCCATTTCCAAAAGAATTTCACCCCTTTCTAGAAAGGTAATCATGTCTGGTTGAAAGCCAAAAATCTAAAATGATCAGTGGTGAACCCAAAATTTACCCTGAAATATGAGGGACCCTTTACTATTACCCAAGTTCTATTCCCTCTCTCCTATCAACTCTACCTCCTGAAAACATGGAAAATCCACCTTATATTCCATGCCACCCTTTTTATGCCCTATTGTGAGAATCCTGTACATGGAAGGAACTTTCCAACACCACCCCCAGAACTTATAGAAGAAGAAGAATTCAAAGCTGAGAAGATTCTTAAATACCAGGGATCGCCAAAGAACTGTTTCTTCCTGATCCAATGGAAGGGATATTCTGTGGAAGATGACTCATGGATATCTGAGTGGAATCTAAAACATTCACAGTCCATACTCCTCAACTATAAAAAATGTCACTCCTCTATCTTTCACCTCATCAACTCTTAACCCATAATTACCATCATCACTTGCTCACAATGATGCCTTCTCCCTCTGTTATACCCTTGTCTATCTCCTTCCCTTTCTCACTCATCTTCACTCCACTTCCCATCATCATTGATATCTCTTGCCCCTCCTCACTACCACCTATCTTGCCTTTGCCAATTATTTCCCTGGGATATTTATCTCCTGGAGCTTGGGAACATGACACTACCACATCCCCCATGCCCGACCTCTACAGTTCCCCTTCTCTTTCTAGTGACAAACCTTATCCAGCCAATGCCATACATTTAGTTGATGTGTCTCTCTATATCCACTATCTTTATAATGATTTTCTTGACAGATCTCAACTTGCTATACTCTATTTAGCCCTTATCAACTCCTGTCTTGCCATGCCCATTGCTGCCCATCTGGATATGGGATTCCTACTTTATCTATTATATCAAGCATATTTACAAGTTGCCCATATTCCTCTCTTTGCAGTCCATATTCCCCATGCTGCATATGCCAACCAAGCCCTATAGCTAACCCAACTTCAAGGGATCCATAAGCATGTTAAAGGAGCCACCATAGCCCTTATGCATCAACTAGGCATAATAGAGTTTGTAGAGGATATTGAACAATATTTAGAGGAGCTCTATCTAGCCTGCACATATATTGTTACGAATACTATTTTTCTTTTCTTTTATTTTCTTTTTCTCACGATCACGTGACGTATCACGTGACTAACCC
>JBBPUO010000260.1:9965-30364 GCA_038094755.1 Caloboletus firmus | reverse complement strand
ACGGCTGGTTTGCCACCACCAAGTAAGCTAGTATCTCGCTTCTTGGTTTCCTTGTATCTTCCCGTCACGTAGTCATTCCACGTAGGCTGTGGTGCAAACCGTTCGATGATATAGCGTAACTCGAGCGGAAAATGTTCAAGGGCGGTGATAACGTCTTCCGCCATGAGGGTGAGGTGACCCATGTACCCCAATCGCACACCTTTGGGCTTGGTGCTGAAAGATGCCGTCGTTATCACGGCACAATCCGAATAAACGAGGATGCGAAGACGTGCCTTTCTGCATCATTTCGTTTTTGTCCGTCGACGATGCGCTGCATCAATCGGGCATCCCTAAACAATGCGATGGTCAACTCGCGGTTAAGACCGCCGTCAACCCTGCCTGTGAGGACCTGGTGGATGAAATCGTAGACGACGCTGTGCAGGAAGTTATTCCAAGGGAATTCGAAGAACAGGTCCTATAGCAAAGAAGGTCAGACGACCGAAATGAACAAGGTAGGAGAATCCTTACCAATAGTGTCGACAAGACAGACGAATCCAAGAAGCATTGCTTCATCCGCTCACCAACGGGAATTTCTGGAATTGTGTCCAAGTAGGTCGACCGTCGCGAACTTTGACGTGATGGAGTCGAGGTCGCCTGCGAGCTTGTCTCCCGCGGATTAGGACTGGCAGGACTCCTCTGGGAAGCAATTTGCGGGGCAAGTTCTAAGGAAGACGGACTTGAAGGGGAAGCCACCGTTGCTTGCGATTGCTCTTGGGACTCATCTCCGTTGCGAGAATGACCTTTCGGAGATTCATCGTCCATTACGATCTCCTCCATGGCATCGTCGTCTGAACTCCCTGGGTCCTCGCTCATATCGTCGTCCGAATCCAAGAGAGACGATGCGCGCGAAGGGTTCGCGACTGGGAGTTCCAAAGCCGGTTCAACCTCATCGCGAGGCTCGTCCGAGGGCTCGCGTTCGCGTTCGTCCGAAGAGCCTAACGCGATCACGCGGGCCAATGTCTCCAAAGCCGCCAGTCCGCCTTGTAACCGACCTTCGTTATCGTAAAGGTGATCGTGTTCCGGGTAGCGGTTCAGAAGAGACATATTCGAACAATGGAGAAGTTCGGCGTATAATTCGCAAATTCGATACCGTTCGAAAGTAAGAGGCCGTATTAGGCCCACAGTAGTCGGCACGGGCCCTTGCTGCATGGGCTAGGTGTGAACAAGTCGTCGTAGAGGAACATCAGGATGTACACACCAAAGAGCGAGGTTGACGTAGAAACCGTTGGAAGTCGGGCAGTCGCTCGCACATGATATCTAGCAGTGGCCCGAGATTGACAACCCCCATCCGGTCAACCATTTCCTTCATCGCTGCCTCCAGTGTTTCCCGCGCGTTCTCTGCACCCTGGAGCTGTTGTTGAACCTGTATCAGTCGATTCCGCAGCGTGTGGAATAAATAAGGTTCAAAGTAGTCCGAATTGTTCTTTCTGATAAGCTCAATGATAACAGATATCGAGTGGATGACAGATGACGTCGCGGAGTGTCCGTTGGGAAGCTCGGAGGGAAGAACAGCAATATTGTCAGCGCTGTCACTCCCTGGAACGTTGATAAGAGGTTGGTCAGCTTCAAAGTCATAGAGAATATATCCAGCTAGCGTGGAGATACTGTCCCTGTGAGCCAGTTCCCGCGCAAAACGATTTGACGCAGGGCCATTCTGAAGCCCTTCAGTCAAGCCAGCGCCAGGCGAGGGGGCAGCCATGGAGATGATTCCCTTGATGAGTTCCGACACAACAGTGTGCATATCGCTGGAATGGGCAGGAGAAAGTAGACCTATTAACCTCCCCATGAGTTGTTCTGAAGACAACCACTGGGTGCCGACGGGAGGTGAGTGATTGCGCACACGAGTGCATGTAAGAGCATACTTCAAGGACACCCGCTCCGCCTGGATGCTCATCCAGCTGAATAATGCGAACGAGCAAATCCACTATTGAAGGGGTCTCAACGTGGTGAAGTAACCGCTCCACGACGGACGGTTGAGATTGGATAAACGCAAGCATCTACAGCGAGATTTGGCGATAAGCAACATAAAAAAAAAGTGAGTCGCTACCCACCTCTGCAGGTTTCTTGGTAAGAAACACGGCGTTGATCTTTGCAAAGTGCGACGCCATCACCATCTCCATTTTCATGTCCTCGGGGGGCCTATCAAGTACGGTCTCCCAGAATGGGGCGAGAAGCTCTTCGCTATGGTTCACGCAAGTCTCCACGATAGACCAAATTTCGCTGCAGAGTACTTCGGTAGCGACATATGGATATCTTTGCACCATCAGACGTTAATGAAGACTCGATTGAGCCTGTCACGTACTTGAATCGACCTCTCTCCTCTGCACCCTCAATCTCGCCAGTGACATACCCTAACAAGCGCTTCAAGACATCGACGCGCTGGAAATAATCGATGAGTCTCGTATTCTGAGACTTGCATTCTTGCAGCAGATCGTCCTCGTCTAGTATGGCTTCCAGCGAGACATCGTCCTTGTCCAGGAGACTGTCTATCGCGGATGTATTATGGAAGCCGAATCTGCACGACAATTAAAATCGTCACGCGGGCGTTCACCAACCGGAATACAATAGAATACCTCCAGAACATGAGACCAGACGAATGCTGCTTGGATTGTGGAGAGTTGAGGAACAAGCTAGTCAACAGTTGAGGCGGGTTACGACACTACTACTACGCGAGTACAACCTGACGATTATGACATTACCCAGATTGGAAATCACAGATCGTGCTCTACCCCATGGGACGACCTTCACTCGGACGATACTCGCGAACTAGCAGCCCCTGATCTCCCAAAAGTCCGTATCAAGGTAGATTAGATATTATTAACGAGGATATCCTATCGTAAATTCCGTGTATATAAAGGACTAGTCCGACGCCTTAGAACTGCGTGGGCCAGGTTATAACCGACTAAACTGAAAAGCATGAGCAAAGAACTCACCCGAATCTGGTACGTCCCACTTGCTTTGGTGAGATAGCGTACCCATTTGATACTGTGATAATTGCTTTTCTCGAATACCTTCAAAAAGCGAACAGTCAGCCCAGATGCTGTGAACATCAGGACCTGGAAGTCGACGTCGATTGGCGGCCGAGCCCACACTTGTCGAACTGTCGTGGAAGTGAGTTCAGCGGATGCCGTGAATGTACACTCTTGGCCGCCTTGTATACGGGGGATCCTAGTGCAATAGATTAACCTCACTATCGCTCAAGTGATACAACTTGACATACTTCCAGATCACGACGTTTTCCGCAGGGACATACTTGGCTTTACCATTAGCGACTTTGCAATCTGCGGTCGTCGTGTTCAGTGGAGTCGGTATTCTGAGTACAACATCGGTAGCGGAGAGTTTATTGCCAAAATTTGCCTTGATGGAGACCGTATAGGAAACTTGTGAGGTACCGATTTCGTTGACAGTAGCAATTACGCGCAGCGGAAGCTTCACGTTCGACGTTGCCCTATACCTAGACGAACAAGGCATTCAAGTTCAATTTCACAAAAAACAAGATGGTCGCCGCTCGCCTCATAAGTTCAAACTCGCCATCAGGTGGGATGAAGCTGATGGTTCGATTGGAATCAAATTCATTAAGGCGGACACATTGGTGGAATCGACAATCGTCTAGCTCCACACCATCACCTCCACCGGCACCACGATCGTTTTTATCAATGACCAACTTATCATTGAGACCGAATTTGCACTCAGGTGTGCCGGTCAAATAGGCCCGCATTTGTATGTGGCCGTCGACATCCGCCCGGAGGGTGGTCCCTGTAACGAGAATTTGAGAGCACTCGGCAGAATATGAGTTCGTGCAACTGACCTTTGGCACTCATACTGAGGTTGACTGTCTCTACAACATCGACGAATGCTTCGTTCTTTTTGTACTTAACATCACCACGTCGCCAACTCGTCGCGCCTGTCGCTTGCACGGTGATCTTCGCAGACTCCTCCTTTAACACGAATGAACTCAAGCGCAGATGAAGTCCAGAAAGAGCGTACGGCGACATGTGGAGATGACATGACACTCTCCGTTGTGATATAGCTCTTCAGTGTATCTGTCTCACTGTTTTGCGGATAACCAAAGTCGTTGATTTCTAAGATGCCACGTGAGATAGTGAAGAGGATAAGACTCGTCACAGATCATACCGTCTATCAATTCATAGATCAAGACAAAATTATTCTTGACGGATTCCTCATCAACTTTTCCAAAGTAAGATTTAGCGATCGTGATGAAACGGTAGCAGTACTCGAATACGAGAGCGGCATTGGCATTGGTCCTAGCACGTGTTGTGGTCAAGGTAGTATATTAAGGAACTGTCTAGCTTACTTGGTAACAGCAACGACATAAAGATTATTGACGCGAACATGAAAAAAGCTTGTAGAGCCTAACGTGATTATAGGTGATCTCACGTCACTGTTGGACACGACCTGTATTCGGAATACATCCGCTATTGAACGCCTGAAAAGAATGGTCAACACAACCAGCAACCACGTGAAGAGGTGGAAGTCATACTTGAAATCCGACCGATATAGACGAGATATCAAGACCTGGACGTAGAAGCCAAAATCAACACTCCAGGGTATTATCGGCGGAACGTACAGTGACAAACCTCTCCTTTTTGGTTGAAGATGAAGAATGCCTTTGAAGTATGTGAGGTTCTACTGCCCTATCCACCCCCTCTAAATGGGCCTTGAAGACTTACCGAAATCATTGTAGTAGTCAATGTAAACGTGACTGTAAACCGTGTTTGAAACACTCGCTACCTACGACCCCCAATCATGGGGGTTGTATTCATATTAGGAAATTGCTCTCCCTTGTAATCCCTTGTCGACTCAACCTAGGACAGCCCCGGGCCCAGTGTTTGCCATCCATCTTATGGCAGCGTATGCAGTGGGTTAACCCATCCAAGACACCGTCAAAATGCTACCTGACTGTTCTTTGCAATGGTGAACTTTTTGGATTATCGCTGCGTGTGTTCCTTTCGCCTCAAACACTTTTGACTGTTCCGATGTTTGGGGGAATACAAGGAACTACGCACGGTTCGCTATGCTTTGAGCGGACAATTGTTGGGCTACGATCAGAAGCCTTCTGATTGTAACATCAGCATCATACGCATCGCACTATAAAAAGAGAAGCCGGATAATGGAGTCAGAAGTCGCAAAGCTCTCCCTTTCGCAGCATGTTTCATCCCAGTGTTCTCATCTTGGCTGCTAGCCTGTTCTCTGTCGCGTCCGCAATCCCTTGGAATGCCACCGAATACATGTTCGTATTCGGGGACTCGTACACTGCAGATGGCTACAACATCTCGACGGGTATAAATCCTCCAAACCCAGGACACGTGAGTGCAAATTGCCCAAGAATACTCCCGTCATCGTAGTAGACTCATGTTCGCTTAGACATCTGCAAATGGCCTAAACTGGGTTGAATTTTTGAGTAAGATGATATCCTGCATACTACTCCCATTGAGTGATTCACTTGTCCCGTAGCCAGCATTTACAATCAAACCGCAGTCAAGGTTAGCGAGACAACTGCGAGAAAGAGACTAAGCTTAACTGTCTGTCAACGCAGACCTTCAATCTGGCGTACGGCGGTGCCACCATCGACGGTGCTCTAGTTCCTCCGTACCTCCCCACGGTGTTGTATGTGTGGTATGGTGCCCTTCCCTTATTCGTGTCCTCACCGCCCTCTACCAGGTCGGTTGTCGATCAGGTCTCCGAATTTAACGAGTACCTAGCATCAAAACCCGTTGGAGCCCAATGGAATAGCAACAGCAGTCTGTTTGCTATCTGGATTGGTATCAATGATGTCGCAAACTCGGTCGGCTGGGTTAGTGTTTCCCAATGTCACTACTAGGATACATCTAACGCTTAGATGTTTTGACAGACGAACATCACTCAATCCCAGTTCTACGGTACATTGATGAATCGGCTCTTCTCCCAGGTATGGCGGTGATTTACTTCCAGGCTTACACGACTGAACCATTTCAAAGGTGGATGATCTATACAATGCAGGGGCTCGTAACTTCCTGTTCTTGACGGTACCGCCTGTGGACCGTGCACCACTCTTCCTTCAACAGGGGCCTCAAGCAGCAGCGCAAATGGGTACCGACATCGCCAACTACAACACCCAGTTGACGCAAAGCGTGCACAACTTCCAAGCGAACTACACAGATCTCGGCAGCGTCACTGTATTCGACACTCAGCCCATCTTCAACACTCTTCTTGATGGGTGGCAAACATTCGGATTTGTGAATGTTACTGGGTATTGTACTGCGTACGAGTATGGTACCCCTACCAGTACTTATCAAGTAGAGGGTTGTGCCCCCGTATCCAGCTACTTGTGAGTCGCTTTAGTATTGGTTTGGCTTTTGACTGATAGAACAACTACGACTCAGCTGGCTGAACACGCTCCATCCGTTATTCACTGTTCACGAGTAAGTGGTTGACGCAGAGCTTACTTGGTACCTCGGTTTGCTAAGGTCCTGTTATTAGCATTTTGGCCAAGGCGATTTCTACCGCTCTCGCTGGTTATCCTGCTACTCAGATCCCTACATAAGTAGAGGAATTTTGCTGTGTCGGTCTGGGGTCGAAATAGATATTAGATGCATGGTCCTCGTGCAATGTGACCGACGGTGCTGCCGAACACGAATGCGTCAGCGTGTCGATAACGGAAGGTGTTAAACGCGCTGACGCGTTGCCCATGGAACCATCTTCAAATGCCTGCGAACCGTGCTAGTGTGACCTCCGGTCCATCCTAAGTAGTTACGACGAGGCTCTAAAACTGCCAACTCACCTCATGACGATCACCGAGTTTGCCATCCTCGCCTTCAAATCACCTCCCAACTTCTCAGATCCCACTCTCCAGTCCCTTTTTCAGAAACTGTCCGCCTGGCAATCGGAATGCTCAGGCTTTCCGCTTTTCTTCTTCACAAACCTAGATGATTCCCATCAGATCCACCTGGTGACAGGATGGGCGAGCGTCGCGGCGCATGAGACGTGGATTCGAGGGGAACGGAATCAGGAGTTGCTCCGCGTGTTCGCGCCGTATGTCGATATGCCGAAGATAAGGATGGTCCATCTAGACGTGGACTTTGATGCGATTCCTGAGGATGCGGGGGTGATGGTCGTGGAGCGGTATAGCGGTGAAAGGGCGGAGTCAACGCCTTTCCAGCCTGAGAGGTCAGATCTATCGACCTGGTGGTTGTCTGGAAGGGATTTGGCGCGGGGTGATGGTGGAGATATATTTCGCTTTGTCGGCGTTGCTGGGAGCGAGGAGTCCGAAATGCGAGGTGTATCAGTTCCCCTCGAGCAGTGGGTACTGAAAAGAGTTGAATCGTGATCTGGGCGTATCAGTTGTATCAATCTTCAATAAACTGTCCTGTGGTAGTAGCTTGGTTTCCAACAATACTAGGGACCCACATGTTGCAACGAGCCCGAGATTGCGGCGTGACACGAATTGGGCACGAGATGGTCTGATGAATCTGGACTATCTCGTGCCCAATTCGTGTTGGCCTTGGATAGGGAACTTGACTTGGATGCTGCAGAGATTCGCGACACCGAAGACCTAGATATGGAGGAGGTAGAGATCACGGAGGACCAGTGAGCGAGCAGCTAGGGGCACTCGAGTCGCTGGAGGGGGGGATGTAATGATTACGATTAGCTAAGCGTAATCGTTACACCACACTCCGGGGATATCCGAAAATGGAAATATATTGGGATAGGTGTCAATGTTTGGCAAAAGCCTTTGAATCAAACAGCCACCCACTCCATTATTTTGATCACCTACGACGCACCTCCTCCGGGTTCCGTGCTCGCAGGGAGAGTTCTTTTTTTCGTCCTCTTTTTCCCGCACTTTTTTTCCACTATGGATTCTCTACCCAAGAAACCTCCAAGTTTTCGGGGAGGACATGATCGTGACAAAGACAGAACGAAGAAGAGAGACGGGAGCCATCGTCGGTCTCGACAAAATAAACGGGACGAAGATAGAGATAGGGACAGGGATGGAGACAGAAACCACAGTCGCCGCCACCGCCGTCGACGTTCCACATCCCCCACGCAGCCCGCTTCGAAACGACCACGCATGTCCGGCGCAAGTCACAAAGGCAAGGAGCCCATACGCAACGGCAACCCCGAGCCAGGCGAAATCAGAGTCAAACCGCCAGAAATCGGAGACGACTTCATTCCGTTTGGGGTGAGTGACACGGAAGTTTCCCCACGTCAAAAACCTCGATCCGAAAGGGCACGTCAAAAAGAGAGGGCGACGGAACGCGAGTGGGACATAGGAAAACAGCCGAGGACGAGTGATCGGGAGGGCCGTGGCACGAAGAGAAAGTCCGATTCTGCGTTTGATGAAGAGGATGACCGAGCTTACAGAAGAAGACAACGGTTTGGGCCGCACGATGTCAGGAAGGCTCCGTGGGTGTTCCAGGTTGACTGGGATAGTTGTCACAACGTGGCAGAGATGTAAGTGCTTCGAGACTGACTTGATACCCCACGTCATTTAACGCATTAGGTTACATCGCGAAGTGGAGGCTTTCGTCAAGTACATGTTACCAACGCCCGTCGAAGACGAAATTCGTGGCCTCATTATCCAACTCGTCTCAAACGCGATTACGTCTGCATTTCCGGATGCACGAATATTGCCCTTTGGAAGCTTTGAAACAAAGCTATATTTACCCAATGGGTGTGTGCTTAACCTCATGAAGCCTTGGTACGTAGCCTAACTGCTGCTAGGGACATAGATTTGGTCATAGAGTCCAACTCCATGGCACGGAGTAACAAAGTGAACGTATTACACGCACTCGCAAATACCCTTAGGCGCGCGGGAATCACATCAAAAGTCACCGTCATCTCGAGAGCAAAAGTACCCATAGTGAAGTTTGTCACGGACTTTGGACGTCTGAACGTAGATATCAGCGTCAACCAAGGCAATGGCGTCAAAGCAGGAAAGATCGTCAGCGGCTTCCTGCAAAATATGCGGGGTTGCGGGTTTGCATTACGTTGCCTCATCGTCATCGCAAAGGCGTTTCTGAACCAGCGCGGAATGAATGAGGTGTATACTGGTGGCCTAGGAAGTTACAGCATCGTCTGCTTGGCCATCAGTTTTCTGCAGATGCATCCAAAAATACGCAGAGGAGAAATAGAACCGGAAAATAACCTCGGTGTGCTCGTCATGGAGTTTTTCGAGCTATATGGTTGTTATTTCAACTACGAGGAGGTCGGGATATCGATTAGGAACGGAGGAGCATACTTTAGCAAGAGACAAAGAGGGTGGTATGATTCGTACAAGGGTCTACTTCTTTCCATCGAAGATCCTACGGATACTAGTATGTGGAGTCCTCATGGTCGATAGCATTGATTGACTTCTTTCTTAGCAAACGATATCTCCAAGGGTTCCTATGGTATCAATAAAGTCCGACAAACCCTCGCCGGTGCTTATGAGATCATGCAGGCCACAGCCTTCTTGCGCGCTGGGATTCTAAGTTCGCGCCGCGAGGGCCGCTCGTGCCGTTTGCGCGTGGTGACGAATCCAGAGGACCTGAGTATCTTGTCCAGTATCTTGGGTGTAACGCAAGAGGTGAGTACTTCCAAGCCCAATGCTATTGGGATCCTAACCAAACTCTAGACAATAAATAACCGACGCCTCCTTCAAGAGGTATACGAAAAAAGGTTGTTGCACCAGCTCCTTGATGTCTCTCCACAGACTTCGGTCGTGGCTGCCGATGTGTCCATCGACCACGATGTAAAAGGCAAGTCAATATCTGGTAGCGTGCAAGAAGATTGGGATGGAGACATGGAACTTGAGTCTGACAACAACGCCGGGCACGAAGCTGCAGAGGAAGGACATTCGGATGAAAGCGGAAGGTATGACATCCGGGGACGTCGCCACACACAATTAGGACGCACCAACGGAACGGGTCGATTTGATCCAGTAACGACCTACACAACCGATGAGGAGGATCTGTCGGAAGATGGGCTGGAGGATCAGGCATACGATACTGCGGGGTCGGATGACGACATGCGGAAGGGCCAGATGGGCAGGCGACGATCTTATAGGCTATCGCAAGGCATTGGACCTCATGACGGGGACGACGAGGACGGGGTTACTTTTGTATCGTGATACCTCAAAATGTGTTGTATATTGTGCATGTGCCGCGGCACGGGCAGGCAGAAGGCAGGGATAATTGTACAAGTGTTTCATGCACGCGCTCGTAGCAAACCGTTGCTAAATTTCTTACAATACCCTTGCTTGTCCGTTTGAGACATTTACCAGTTGCTCCACTCTTGTCAGTGCAGTGTCGTCTCTCTTTGAACATTTCTTCATCCTCTTCCTCTCTTCCAGTCGCGGTCCTTCCTAGAGGGATCAGGGTCGTCGGCTTACATTCTGCACGCTTCCATTCCACAACTCAAACTACCCTGGCTGGTTGTCTTCTCTCGCTGGTCGTCTTGTAAACCCATCTTGCTCCGTTTAAGCTGGCCGTGATCTGAATCATGTAGGTGTACTCGACATGACCGAGCAATCACGTCCGACTAACCCTCTAACCAGGGCGACATCCAGAGGCCAAACGCCGCCAGTGAACCTCAAAGAACGCATAGCAGCTCTCCAGCAACGCAGCGTGTCGCCCAATACGCACCAGTCCGCGCAGGCAGCCCCGAGAGGGCTCCCGAGCACAGGTACGGGCGGGCTACGAGACAAAATCGCAAAGTTCGAAGAAAAAGGAGGTATGCCTGTTCCACGCGGGAGTTTCGCAATGGGGACACCTCAGCTGGCAGAAAATGCACCACCCAAGAAGCGCGGGGAACTCTATGGGAATCGGGTACCCGGCCTGGGTAGGCCGAGTGGGGCGCCTGTCGGTCGGTCGGGACTACAGCACCCGTCGACAGACGAGTCGCCCGGTCCGAGGAAGAGATGTATCTCGGCTGGTACTGCCTTGTCAAATGGTCCATCCAACTTTTCGACAGACGAACCCATGCCGCCGTTGCCAAACGGTCTGTCTGGCGTAGCTCCACGTCGCAATTCGCTCGCGGTCAACTTTGGCTCTGGCAGACGCGTCATGAGCGCAAGCAATCCAGACGATAAAGGGGCAGAGTTCGTTGACGCGTTCTCCCCTTCATCATCCTCTCTCGTGCTCGAGGAACCACCAGAGACCATCGACTCGCACCCACCTACCCCCGAGCCCGCTGTCGAGGCGACACCGTTGGAGGTGGAGGAGCCCCAACCATCGAGTCCGGAAGCACCAGAGGTTACACCACAGCCTTCGGAGCCACAGCCTAGTGTGGAACAGCCATCACCTGCAGACTCTGTTGATTCCAAGGTCGACGTTCCAGCAGAGGATCCACCACCATCCCAGACTCACCCGTCTCCAGTTCATGACGCATCTCAGGGTGTCTCGCAGTCTCCTACCACTGAGCAAGGTAGCAAAGATGAACTCTCGGACTACGAATCTGCTCCTCAGTCAGCTGTCTCGCAGCCCTCTCCGTCACTTCTAGAACCTCCTCCATCTGTCCCATGCTCGGTGCCCAATGATATCCCTCCCGCTTCTCTTACATCCACACCTACTCGTGCAGAGACTATCGTTGTCAGCCCTTCAACGCCACCTCCTGAAGAAGTGACGAAGCAGGTCGACGACTCCCAAGGCAGCGCCGTTGCCATTCCTGCACCGGGTCCAGCAGTCTCTATGCCGCCCAGCATCCCGACACCCAATCTATCCACCCGAGTTTATTCGCAGAGCCCACCTAGTTTCAAGGCTGTCGTTCACCGCAAAGTCACTGAGCTACCGGTTTCCCCCGTAGCCTCCAGCCTTGCCCCATCTGCAATACCACAGCTGACCCGGCGGCGGCGGGGTGTCAGCGGCAATCCCACCGAAGTGTTTCCCGGTCCGGACCACGGTGACCTATCAGTGCTCCTGGAAGATGCAGCATTATTGGAGCTGAGGCTGACGGAAGGAGATGGCACGGGTTTGAAAGCGAAAGAACTACTAGCAACTACCCCCACCAGCGCGACTTTCGAACCAGACCCTCGACATGCGTCAGCTTCTACTCTCACTGAGTATGCGCCTGTGCCTTTGGTGGATAGTGGTTCGTTGTCGATGCGTTCTGTATCCATCCCGTCGATCAGAGAACCTTTGGTCGATGGTGATATTCCCGAAGGAGAAGAAACGGATGGCAGAAGTCTCGCCTCTACCACATTCTCACAACGATCGCCTTCTCATCGCAAGTACCTGTCGAATATCTATCGTCTCACAGGTCGACGGTCATCCGGTTATATGCCTGGCGCTTATCCGCGGGATAGCATGTCAATGTCATCCGAAGACTCTTCCCCTGTAACAACACCATCAGATAATGGCAAGCGAAAGGGATTCGGTATCCCTTGGCCAAGCGGATCTCCCAAGAAGGGTGGACCCAATATTGGTCGTTCAACTTCCTTTGCAGACAAGATTTTCAACAGGAATCGGACGAAGTCCAGCGTGAGTACGGCAGAGCAAGGTACGTCTCACGATGCTTCACACACATGCGCTTGGTGACCAATTATCTACGTAGTGTCAGAGCGGAACTCGTTATATGAGTCATCGCAGCCGACTCTCTCACTTTCTTTCCCTTCCGAATTGTCGACTGAGGCACACCCTGATCACGGTATAAACATTGATACTCGTCCAACATCCTGGATCTCTCCCGGCGACTCGAACTCGGAGTTCTCCCCTGCCTCCAGTCTTCTCGACAATGACATCTTTGACGCCTTCCCTTCAGTTCCACAAACTTTGCCTCCAGGTTTCCACCTAGATGCTGAGGATACTGGCGTGGGACATGCAAGTACCCTCCCAGTCAAAGGACGGAAACAAGTCAATCAGCGGCTCTCGATGGCGTGAAAGTTCCTTAGATTCCCGATCCTGTTTCCTAATCCTTTCTCTCTCTCTTTTGATTTGGGGGACCGTACGATCCTTTAATATTGTTTGCAGATAGCTCTGCTATCACTACGTCTCTCTACCACATCGCTCGCTGCGTTAGTCCTTTTTTCCCCAGTTTTCATCCCCTTTCTTTTGTTCTTCTATCCGATTGCTTGCTACACTGTTGCATGGTTCGCGCATGGTTTTTTCTGCTCAATCTACTCAATACATATTGTCATCACTCTAGTTGGAAATGTTATCGAGCGTTGTGCACTTTTGTTGACAGGAGAGTCGGACCCCGTATTCCGCCAGACGTAAGTACACGGTTTGCCAAGAGCAGCGGGCCCCTTTACTGAGCTTGATCTGATTCATCAGTCTCGCTACTCGTAATATCATAGCTAGACACTTACGGAATGATGCTTTCCAGGCCCAGTGTCTGATGAATCTTCGTGAGAGGAGGCTGGAATATGGTCACACGGCGCCGGCCGCATCAGTGGGCAGTGATTCTGGCCACGGGACTGAAAGTTGAGTGGGTCCATCCTGTAGAAATGACTCTCGGTATTACATGTATGTACATGTCATGTTAATATTCTCTACCGAAAATCGCTACCATTCATTTTCCTCGTGTCGCGGCGACGCTCGCCAAGTGCAAAAGCTGGCCCAGGTGGTATTTCCATGTTGCAACCAAATGTTCAGGTATTGTTCATCATTATCCTGCACCACCCTCGGCAATAAGTAGCCTGTGTGGGGATATGTGCCTTGCTATCAACCATCACGAACTGAAAGTTCCAGGAGTATAAATATACAACTTCTGTTGCAGACTGGTACGTATTCCGCTTGCCGCCCAAGACCCGCCCTCAGCAAAGTCTCGACTGCTGACTGTTCCAACTGTTCGCCGTTCACTTACATTTACATTCGTTTTAGAAAACGGTATATTTACTCGCACCATGCTGTACGCGGGCTTTCTGTCTTTCGTCGTGTTATCCTTGGCTGGTGTACCAGGTAAGCATTAGACCTGTGACATGTTCTCGGGTTCACCGTCTCTGGGATGTGTAGTCTGCCTTGCCGACGTATCCTTGATCGTGCCGGGCTTCTCCCCAGACCCGCCCCTTAGTGTCAACATCGTCGGCGTCGGAGCGGACGGTGAGACTACATACCAGATAGTCCCAGGTCAACCCACTGGAACCTCGGTTGAGCCCGAATTCACCGGCACAGGTTGGTGTCTTGCTGTTATACCACAGATCAGAACGTTGTTACCCATTCTGATGCCACCTGCAGTGACGTTGATTGAAGGTGCTAGCAATGCGGTGTTGGAGTACGCCAATTCGGATGCCTCCCTGACATTCATGGAATCCTGTACACTCGCAAACGGCTTAGCGGGCTGCGTCGCCGTATTTCCTGGGCAGACGACACTATCGGCTGAAGTGACTGCGACGCCTATACCCGTACAAGGCGGAGGCACTGCCTCACCGGGACCTACCAGTGCCGCAAATCCATCCGTTTCTGTACAGACGACGGCCGCCCCTGGGAGCTCAGTGTCGGGGAGTGCCGCAGCTACGCCATCGGCGCCGTCTTCTTCGACCACTGGGTCGGCAAGCTCAGGCGTCAGACTGACTCCGGTGAAAGTGGCGTGGCTGGCTGGAATGTTGGCTATCTGGGGGGTCCTGGCCTGAGAGAGGGGGGGAAAGAGCAAACGGAGAGGGCGCCTGAAGAGTGCGCCTCCGAGTCGAGGAGTTCGCCGGTAGCGCTATTGTTTGTTTACTGTATGAAGGAATGGATCATGTGAATCATGATGATGGAGTGATGGGCTGACGGATGCCCTTTGCCTGGGTTCCTGGCCACTGACGCACATAGATGGCATCGTCTCGGCGCAGTCCAGTCATTGTTTGACGGATTTGGGGACTCCGGCGCCCGGGTTTGCTGTAAGCCACATACTGGATGTTGGGCCCCCTCTGGAGAGCTGGGTGGGATGACACCATCATGCTGGTGCGTTTGCGGGTCCTGGAGATGTCTCGAGGGAGCACGCTGCCATCAGTGTCCTGTCGTGATCAAAACACAATTGTAACGGCGTATTCTGACTCGGCATTTAATTTCAGCGAAGATTCTGCTCACGCGCAGCACAGGCTGTGAGAGTGGCCAGAAAAGTACCTGAGGTGTCTGCCTCGTTGTGCACACGTTCCCGATGATGCCAATCTTGTCGAGAGCGCGATCCAAGTGCTCATATGATCTGGAAGTTTCTTAATGAGTGGACCGGAAATAAGTCAACATGAGTCTGATCAGGGCTGAATTGAATGTCCCGCTGACGAGGCGATGAGTTAGTTGGGATCTCTTATCTGGATCTCGCCCCGTATCCATCCCAGCCCAAACTCGGTCTCTCCCAACGGTAGTCATCGCGTAACGGATGGCACGGGATTTGCCAACTCCTCACAGCTCTTTATAAAGCCTACGCATTTTTTTTTCCTCTTCTTTTCTCCTGCTCCAAGGTCACACCCCAACGCGCTACGTCGACCGGACTTCGTCCCCCCCCTTCGTCCGTCTTCTGCGAGGCTAACGCCCCATGACAGAGTACACAACCTCGCCCGACGCTATAGCGGTCTTTAGGAATTCCAAGGATCGCACTGCGTACTGGGTGCGCTCGCACTCGCCTTATCACGGCCAATTTCGCTCCCCGGACAGCCCCCCGTCCGTCGTAGGAGAGCTAGAAGAACGCGAGTCAGACGAGGACAGCAACCACTCCCTCCCTCCGAAGATGGTCCTCAGATACGGTCATGGACGCGCAGACATTCCTATCTCCCACTGGCACTATCAGAGCGAGCGTGACCCGCGTTGGGAACCGGTATCTGGTCATGGTCCTAATTCGCGTTTCCATACACACACGGCGTACCACTCTCATGACCGCGCGAGGTCCGCCACGGATGTGTATCCACCTCCCCACTCGCGATACCAGGAGCATGCGGCACCGCATCACCACCCCGCACGGCATGGTCTTCCAAGGGCATACGACGACGACTTCTCGACACCTCCTGAAGAGATCCACATCCTTCCTTCTGATCCAAATGCGCAGCCTCACCGCCCCACGGGGACGTACCGACCCCGCCGGTCGTCGGAACCCCCCCGTCGTCAACTGTCGCATTCTGCTCCTCACGAAGACGAGCCGGAGGTGATCGAGCCCCTTCCTCCACATCACCCCCCCAACCATATCGAAGGGCCTCCTCCCGTCATGTATTCCCACTCGCAGCACATCCATGACCCATACGATCATCAGCACCCCAGCCACTCACATTCACGTGGTAATCGACCGCCTCCTTCGATCGTTTACGCTCCGGGGCATCACCATGCGAGTGATCATTACGCCCCGCCTACCATTGTTTATGCGCCCCACAAAGCCCCCGGAATGACTTATACGGTCTCTTCCCCGACAGGGTCTGGCTTTCCTCAGTACCCTCGTATCACAGCGACGCCATACAATCCGGTGCGCAGCAACCTCTCGTCTGTGTTTGAGGAACCGCGGTATGGGGCCAGAGGTCCCATGTATAGAGCCAATAGCACGCACCGTGCGCAGACTCCCATCAGTGAGATGGCCAGTGGGGATTCTGGGAGCACCTACTACATCATCCCGACCCCTGGCCAAAAAATCAAGGTTTTGGTGAGTCCCCTGGGACGTCCCACCCCTTCCATTCTCAGTGCCAGGACAGTCAGCTGACAGTCGGGCGTATATAGGGCGGACCCGAACCTTCTCTTTACACGGCAAGCTCCACCACTAAATCAGCGTCATCGCCGCATTCGCCCTATTCGGGTGCGAGTAGCGGCGGCGGTAGTGGAATAAAAAAGCCGTTGTTATCTCGCCTTATGAGCTTTGCGTCGGAACTACGGCCATCAAGAAAAATCCTCCAGCGCAGACATTCGATTGATCAGTCTATCCGTGCGCGCTCCCGGGAACGTTGACCATTTCCTATCCTTTTCCCCATTCCTGTTTTTTTCTTCTTCTCCCTTTGACACGCTTATGATTTTTGTGAAGAGAAGGGCGTCATGAAGAATGTGTTGTCGGGTCAAAACAAGTCATCGAACATTCATTTTTCATTCATGATTTCTTCCGCCGACTGCTATAGACTGTTTGAACGAATTGGGCATTTTGTATGGAAGCACACTTTTGTAGCTCTAATGCACACAACCACTCTCCTTGTTCCATGGCCTCGCCTCGCTTCTGGCTTCTATTTTCCTCGCTTGATACCATTTTCTTTTTTTGTGTTACCTTGCTTCAGAATAACTTATGCTCCTTCCTTGTGTTTCTTTTTCCCTCTCGGCTATTGTACTTGGGTTTCTTCCTTGGTTCGCACACATGTTGTAGTAGTATCCATGTCATGTGCTCTCTTGCTTCTGATTGTGATTCTTTACCGATTGTACGAGGCTTCTGTCGTCCATGCGTCACCAGGCACAATTCATAATAGACTTGCCAGCACACACATGACTGCCAGCCTGTCGAATGCACTACTATGTGCCATCACTGCCATCGTCCATGCTCGCAATGCACGGACTCGAACACGGTTACATACCATGAGCTCGAGGAAGCCATCAGGGTCACAAGATCATCCTACGTTATATAGTAAGATGAACACATCTCTCAGTTCCCCTTCGGCGCCCCTGTGGCCTGTGCTGTCCACACACCGTTTGGTTCCTGCTAGTGCCAGGCAGCCATGGTGTCATGCGTCACTAGATCGTGTACGTACGTTCTTCATGCTACCCACGCCACGTCCACGCTATACGTACGTATCTCGTTGTGTAGTACGGACGGGTACCGTACGAGTTTCGAGGTGTATGATTCTCTCGACATTCGTCGTTTCGCGGACCTTTTTTTTTGCTTCAGAAGCATGTCACGCTCTAGTTAGATGAACCAAAAAAAAAAGAGTGGACTCTTATTTGTGTTGCAAGTTACATATTTATCTTGGTACGCATTGCTCGTGCTCGTGCTAAAGTACGCCTTTCCGCGGCGAGGCTACCTGGTTAAAGAGGGACGCGACTCTCTGGGAGAGATACGCTTTTCGCAGTAAGCTTCAAGTACTTGGTAGGATTAATGGAGGGGGGGGGAGGGGGGAATAAGTGGGCCGAATGCCTGGAATATGATTAGGTGTTCTCGGTCGACGATGTCCGAATCGAGTCTTCTTTTCGCTTGCCTTTTCTTCTTCTTTTTTCCCTTTTTCTCGTCGTTGTTGCATGACCTGGACCCAGCGGTGTTCCGTGATCATGCGATGCGGGTTCGATCGAGCCGAGGCGAAGGTCGGTGTCTGTGTCTGTGTCTGTCTGTGTCTGCGTTCGCGTCGGTGCATGTGCGTGAATCGCAACCGCGTCCAGTGACTCTCGGATTCCAACATTAGTAGAGTATACATCCTGACTTGGTTGAGGGTTATCTCCCACATATCATGCATTGCAAAGGCTCCTCAGACTCTTTTTTTAAAATTAAAATTTGTTTTGTATACTGTATCTCCTATGGAGCGAGGTGGAGTGGAGGGCTGATCCGTGTGCGTAATGAACGTGTCCGCGGTTCTGGAATCCCGATATGTACGTTAGGCTGATAAAGATAACGATTTCATTAGAAAACCGACGGGGTCTCGACTCCCGACTCTCTCGGAGGGGGTGGGGAGTGGGGAGGTACTCGACCCATGGCTGGGTTTATGTATTAGAAAGTCGGGATGAGAGGAGGATAGACTGGCTATATACGGACCGGGGGCACACGTGGTAGACTATAGACTTGACTGGGCTTTATGATTTATCAGTGTCGTAGGGGGGAGACCGAGGACAGCAAGTTAAGTCCTCGGGGCGGCCAATCAATTGGCCTGCGCGTTCAAAGGTTGACGTGTTCAAATCATCTTTGGTCACAAAGGACTTCAATAATGATCATTATGATGATCGTAGTCTGAGACGCTGTAGCATCATACCTTTTCCCCGCGCGAGGCATTCGACTACCCCATGGCCCAGCCTTTTATAGGACTGACCCTTGTGACCTTATTTCAAAACAAACACTGGGTTAGAAAAAAAATAAAAGGAAAGTGTGGAAAAATCAGTACTAAGATATGGATTCTCGGCACCACGAGGGGTCGATCTATTCGAGCCCACGAGGTTGAGAGTATTTTGCGGTTTGAGAGAATCGGAGTCAACTTCGGCGTCAGTGAAATCGACAAACTTAGAAGTTTCGCAGTCAGGCGTGTGTGTGTGTGTGTGTGAACGAAAGGGGAGGTAAAATGAAGACGACGTCAAGATGTATCTCTGTATCAGATATGGAGAGCGACGAACGACATGACATGACGAAATCCGAGTTCCAAAAAGTTGCATCAAGGGACGTGGATCTCGGTGTTGGGTGCTGCGTTATCAAGGCGACGGTTGCTGTACCCTATGACGACGCGTCGACGAAAATAAAGATAGGGTTCGCGTATTGCAACTGAGGGGGAGATCACCGAATTGACTTGGGATGAGTGTGAAGTGGCGCGGGAGATTCGGAGGGTTAGGGGTTCTTGCTATGTAGGCTCATCACAATTTGGTTTGCGTTCTTTGCTGCGGAATCTGTCCCCTGGGTTGCCCACACGAGCCAAGTCGTTCATCGATGCGCCATGCACATGAGCGTCACGGCATCGAGGAGCGATCGCCGGATGGAGCTTCCCGCCAGTACGGCCTGAGTTGACCACATAGGGATATATAGCCATCATAGATATGAACCCGTGAGTCATCATGAAGCCGAGAACGAACAAGAAAAGAAAAAGAAAAAGAAAAAGAACATCCTCGGGACGCTGACGAACAAGGTTCGAAGAGGGACCCAGGAAACCCGTCGGCTGCGGAAAAAAAAATGAAGCGTCGATATGCATTCATGAAATCGGCGCAGTCGCGCGAACGCGCACGAGATGGGCGTCATTGGTTGAATGTGATAGTGCACCCGCACCAATGGCGTTCGTCCATTTGTTCGAGGGAGAAATTTGATTGGCGACGCGATGCCAGATAAACGTGTGCGCGGAATCGTCCGGCGGTAGATAGCGTCCATGTGGATCAGAAGGGCATTCATTTGGAGGGCAACGCGCATTGCGCAAAAGACTCTATTGACCCATTTCCGACCGGCGATGTGGCTTTAGAGGGAGGGAAGTAACAATAACAGTGATAGTACTGATCAAGCTGACCGGGATCAAAGGGTCCATCATCATTATTGACGCTGTGACAAACGGTGAAGGAAGGGAACAGTTTACGACAATGATTGGAGGTTGAGGGAGTGTCTCTTGGACGGCAGTGAGCGGTGTATTTGTTAGTGCGTGTGGCCAGAGGAGGGGACATTTCGGTTTGCAACCAGTCTAGTGGATATGTCTTTGACGAGGGATGTCAGCTTGCGAAAAAAAAGAAAAAGAATCTGAAACCCATCCCACAGACGCAGTACTAGAGGGCCGAAAGGAAGGTCAGAAGGTGACGAATGGGGCAAGGGGAGTCATGCCAGATAGCAAAACAAGAACAGAA
>JBBPUO010000258.1:6776-22584 GCA_038094755.1 Caloboletus firmus | reverse complement strand
GATTTATTTAGAGCGCCCTTGCGAACGACTCGCTCAAACTCATAACCTGCCTGAGAGTATGGAAAATTCGAGAAATGGTGATTGGAGTTCCAACATTGCTAATTTCTAAATGGAGTACGCACTTCATTCGAAATCGAATCGCAAACCGCTTTTCATAACTTTCATCCCACTATTCTTCCACTGCAAGATTGTACTAGGCGGGTATGTGGGGGCGGCGTAATAGCCTGTTGACTCATCGGCGACCGAGACAACGGAGTGATGAGAGTGAATGCCTTACACAACCAGTTAAACATTCAGGAAACCAATGCGTGGGTCGTGACCCGTACCATTCTCCAACTCCAAAACAACAGTTTCAATCGAAAATCTCCTTGAAAAATCGCTGAGAAAAACCCGTTTCTTCCGCAACTTGAATCTCCACGCATCACTCGTACAGCGATTCCCACGGTGAGCCCGTCGAATGCAGCAGTCTTGTGGACGACCGACCTCAACCGCACCCGGGTAATCCCTTTTGATAAGCGGAATTTTTGGGATTCATAAAAAGGAAAGATGAGAAACCGGATGAAAACCCCAAGCGTGACCGAAGCAATCGTGAAAAGAAGTATCCCATCCCATATTGGCATCACTTGAACAGCAAGGTGTAACACCTCCCCTCAGCTGACAGGGTACTAAGCTTGTCGCACAAGAGTAACCGGGTATGAGCCCGAAAGCGATGAGGCTGCATATCAGAATTCCCAGTGGTTGGAAGATAGAGAGCGCTGCGAGAAGATAGAACGATCCTGATCAAAAGTCAGTTACCGTTTGACACTATCATGGCGATAACCAATACCTCTGGGAGATATTTGACAGTAACTTGGTCTTAAGCGACCATCTAGCGCTGACTAGTCAAGTCAAGAGACATGTTGCCCCTGATGTTAAATCCGGTGAATGCCATGGTCACTAGCAGACCGTTGTGTGAAGGAAGAGCACCGAGACACATACCGAACATGCCAGCAATCAAAGGAATGCCAAGGAACGCCACTCGTCGACCCGTGTCAGAGCCGTCAACACAATCGGAGTACCAAGCGAAGCTGACGTCGACGGACTCGTCTACTGCTATTTTCACGCCGACCATTGTGGAGACCACTGCCATCGGAGATGTTGACCTGAAAAACGGAGAGGGTAGCGTTGACTTCAGAGGGAGAAGAGGACCATGTATTGATTTATCGCCGTAATTACTAGGCCGATTAATGTGTCATGAAGATGTGTTTCATGCAGTATAGAACGTGACACGCCTTTGCGGTTAATGGCACACATGATTAGTTACTGCGGTTTCCCAACAGAAGCCTCAACGCACTGCATGAATGCTCGTGAGAATTGGTATCGGATAACCTAGTGCTATTCCATGGCGGGAGGGGTCTTATGTATTGTCAACAAGGAAGTGCCATTCTGGCGATCGAAGACAGTTGTAACAGCCCGTTCCGCGACTTCCCTGAACCATACTGGGAGGGCACGGACCTGAAAGGAAACGACGGTGGGCCGAGGCCAAATGTCTTTGAAAGTCAGGAATAGACCATGATCAAGATGATACATATTGCTACCTTGACGCGTCGGATAGAAGCACCTGTCATGCGTGATTACCAAAAGCAATCAGGTCACCCTGTTGTGATCGAACGTGTAGATCTACCGCCCCGAAACGTCATTCTTCACGGAGCAGCACATTAGCTGACTCGCATGCGAGATAGATTCCAAAATGCTTACATGTAGGAATAAATTCTATACAAGCTTGAATTCATCGTCGTGTTGAGAAACGGAGATATCCAACGTTCTGGTTTGAATTCCAATGTATCCTCAGATCCCATATTTAAGAGGACACACAGGGGATCCTAGCGAACACGGCTGTCCCAGCCGGAACCGATACCTAGTAGACTTCATGGCTGTCTCATATGTTTCAAGGGAGGAACGTACCTGTGAAGGGACTAAAAGGAGATAAGGAGGTTGAACGCGGGTTCCTTGCGGTCTCAATACGTCGGGTATTCGGGTATTCCTAATTGTGAGCATGTTCCTGTTTGAGCAAACCAGTGCAACCCACAGGCGGAGCACCCCGTAGATAAGGCGTAAGATTGGTCAATTCTTCCGCTCCGCCTTGTCACGAGCAAGACGGCCGTCCTCGCTGATCCGATAGTACGTGCCTGAGTTCTGCGCTATTATGTGAAGCAATCAGGAGAAGCAGAGGGGGCAAGGTGGAAGGCTCCGTTGAAAAATCAAAGCATTGATGTGGCCAAGCGATGAGAATCCCCGACGGATAATGAAGAGTTCAAGTTGGCTCATCATCCCGATGACACTTGCAAGTTCCATTTCCTTCGTATTTGTCACCGCAACGGTCAGCCCAATCCCCGACTGGAGAAAAGAAAGAAAAGAGGGTACGTGGCACGTTGTGAACCCTTGGAGAAATCTATTCTTGCACTAGACCACCAGGCTGGACCCAATTTCACGCCTCCATCATACGAGGCCGAGGAGCTGTGCATGTCAGTGGGATACGGTGGATCGCCGATTTGCAGAACGAAGCTCAACAATTCGCCCTCCTGGGGAATCTGTCTGGAGGACAAGGGCTCAAACGGGGGATGCCATGTTGGATACTATATCTATGTTCATGTTCATGTCAGGGCCGACGCGGTGACCTCGATGAGAACAGTTGTGAGTGAGATGCGCGAGAACATCAAGTTACATGATTGAATTTGGCAGGTAGTCTATATTGAATACTAAGTATACTGTATGCGGTCAGCATTAATATAGGTAGCTTTATGTTGAGTGTACTCACCTTGGCAGTGGTTGGGGAAACCGGCTCCGAGTCGGAAGTGTGTCGTCAAGTTGTGTGTCGTACTACACTGGTGGCAAAAACGGTATGCATGATTACTTATATAAGTAATATGTGGCTATACCAAGGCTATACAGCTACACACCGTTCGTTCACTTGACAGTGATATTGAACTTTGAAAAGACGGGACTCGGATTCTATTAGGATGTGTTAGGAATATGTGGGGCTATCGACGCAATTGTCATCTACCAATAACAACCTTACTCTCTACATGACCCTTAGCAGCAACACAATAGTATCAGAGAACACGGCCGTGCACACTTTATGCCATGTATTAGTATTATCCTCATTTGGCGTCACCACGATCCCATAGTAGAATGATTTGTCTGCCTTGAATCGGCAGAGTAGCACGGTGAATTGCTCGTCAAAGAGATTCGCGTCTCCGAGCCTGTTGGGAGGGACACCACTGGGTTCAGTCCTAGAAGGCGGGTTCCGAATGATGTGAAATCTCCTCCCCACTGTCACTGCCACTTGAGATCTTCTCAAGTAACGGCCTGAGCAGCGTCCAGTTCACCGCTAGACTCCTCTCAGCCCTCCCAATGGCACCCGCGTAATCCGTGGACCGCTCGACCTTGGAGAAGTCATCTGCAAGCTTGGTATACTGGGAGAAAGTAGCGATAGAGGGCCAAGCTCGAGCACGAGTGTCGGCTACTTTTTCACAGGTATTCTCTGGCTTCGTAACCACCACTGTCCAGAGTAGTGCATTGTAAACAGCAGTGGTAGCGCGTGGTGATTCACCACTAACAACGACGAGCGCATTCGTGGAGTGGTAAATATCTGTCTCGTAGGATGGATGTTTTGCGGGCCAATCAAACATGATCATCCCAGACCGATGGACGGCATCGTAGATTTTTCCACGGGAGGAAGCGTGTTGAAAAGGAGGGTATCAAGAACATCATTTGGTGGCATCAACAGCATGAGGTTCAGCACCGCCTACTTGAGGGTGATGTCGTAGTCCACATTCAAGTTAGAGTATGGTTGAGGAAGGACACCCAGGACGCCATAAACCTTGTCATTAATGTAAGAGCTGCTACAGCCACGCTTGCTAGCCTGCATCAGCGTGCGCTGGGTATTGGACCTCGACAGGGGTGATAGCACATTGACTACGTCCTGGATTGAAAGGTGGGGATCATTGGGACGCAATGGAGGTGATTGATAAGGAGGAGAGGTATGGGGACATCATCAAGATGAGAGATAGACTTCATCTCGTGTTAAAACGTGATCTCCGGAGATGAACAGCAGCACTTTGAACAGCTGAAGCTCCTGAAATGTCCACACTCGCTCGAACCAATCGCACACCCAGGCTTTGCGGCTGTCATCCTTTATGGAAATCATCGGTGCAAACTGGTCCTCGGGGGATAGCATACTAAAGGCGACAGCGCCATAGCTCTTGGAATATATGGTCCCCATGAGTGGAGCTTGTGCTTTCTTTTCATCGCCATCCTGTTGATGAATGCAGGCAGCGTCAATCCATACGTATTCTGCACCGCGCGCTTCAACAATCCGACGAGTCTTCTCGAACATAACATTAAACCTGTTTTCACTCGAAAACGACGTCAACTTCCAAGAAATTCCATTCAAGGGTGTCGTGGTTTCCTTTCCTCTGTCCCAGATGTGGCTAATCGTCCAGACTTTGTCCCATGGTATGGTATCTACCGCGTGCCAACCCACGGTTTGTGTTTTCAAGTAAGTTAAACGAATCCTGTCAGGCATCATCCACGGTCAGTGCAGGGTTCTACCCTGGGATAAAACAAACCTGCTGCAATAGACAGAGACGAGGCACAAATGAGAAAACAATGGTGATTGGCGAGAGACAACCGTGAAAATAGACGTGGGGGAACCAAGGGCAAAGCGAAGCGATGAGCAATGAAGTAAACACCAAGCAAGACCAGAGCAGCTGGGAATGCGAGCACGAGCTTGGTAAGAACAAACCAACGATCGTACGAACGACTGGCAGATATAGCCTAATGAGATCTGTGTTTATTTTTTCGTGAGGAATTGTTGTGAATACAAACCGTCGTCGGTAACTGAGCCGGCGCAATCTTGGCCACTCGGTGAAGTTGCTGTGGTGTCGAAATGACTTGATTGGTGACCTGCGTGCTTAGAAGGTTAGGCCTCTCCCCTTTTGGCTCTTCTCCTGCATTCTCTCCCTCTGGTTTCGTTGATCCCTATCATATATATGATTAGAAACCCCCCACCTACCGATTCTAGGATGCATCGGACAATATGATTGGGTGCCCATTTACACTCCGATTGGTAGAACTCAAAAAAATGCGAGTGGCGTCATAAATCGGAGAGTGAATATGAGTCACGTGGTACTAGTTGGACAACGTTGATTGGTCGATAGAGTTTAGCCGGGTGACGGCGCCCACAGTGTGCACCCTTATTAGTGCAATCCCGCAACCACCCCATTGGTTAAATTTTAAACATAAAATTTGTAACTACCCCGAAATATTCCGCGAGGTACAAAGTTTGGCACGTCCAATACGAAGCGACGTGCGCCGGAGCAATATCAAAATGCTATGGAGTTAATATTTTTGCTATGTGGCGGACTAAGAGATGTGTTGACCGTTCGTTGTCTGTGTTTCTTTGGCAACGTATTCCAGATACATCGTTGCTTTGCGATAAAGAATGCCTGAGAAATTGGCAGAACCAGCAGCGAAGTTGGAAATGGTCGGTCCGTCGCCCGCATTGCGTCCCTTAAGTATATCATGCCTACCTGATGCTTCTTTCTCCTACACTCTCTCTCCTACCATTTTCTGTAGTTGCAATTGCAATGAGTTTGTTCAATCCCCGTATCCTGGACGCGAGCATTCGCGATGTCATCGTCAACTTGGGGGACACTCAAAAAGCAGACGTGCTCTTGCATGCACTGCAGCATTTGCCCATCCAAGGGTAGGTTGCAGGAAAACCGTTTTTCACCCAGATATTTCCTCACGCGTTGACAAAAGCTGTCGTACGATCATGGAAAATGCTGTCCAGTCGCTCTTGCAAGTTCCCAACTTGCCCTCCGCCAACGTCGCACGTGCGCTGTTACTACGCGCCAAAGGGAGGCTCGCCGCAGGTTACCGCACGTCCGCTCAGCAAGGTATGGGCTAAAGTGCCGCACTCGGGGCGTTTACACGGGCACATCTGAGATATGTCGGCAGATCTTCATTCCGTGTTGACGGTGGATCCTGAAAACCAGGACGTCAAGGCAATCATTCAATCACAACATCTCCGCCCCGAGATGGTAGGTACCATAGCCAACCGGGAGGGCGTTCATTCATAGCCAACATAGCTTCTCAGAGAGCCTGATTGCCCGCCTCGCTTCTCAGCAGAAGTCTGGCGGGAGATTGCTCTCCTCCTACCCAAACGGGACCTCAAGTCACTGCTACTTGTCCCAAACACGCTTTCGCGCATCGCCAGCCAGTTGCTTTTTCGGGAGATTGACCTTCATCTCACCGTGGAACCTGGTGGGGCAGAAAGCCATTCCCGACCCACACAGGGGCAAAGCGCTGATCAAGACATTGATGCATGGCATTACCAGCGAAGCGCAGATATCCTCACCCGGATATTAGTAGATCCACATTTTGCTGGTCAGGTCAGGAGCCTGAGTGTTTTTGCTCTTTCCTACGATGAAACGCAGCCACTGGCATTTCAAGTCGGTATGACTATCCCCCCTCTGCGCGCTTGACATAATTGAACAGCATCCTAGGCATGCTTATGAACGCACTTCCGAAGTTGTTGAACCTTCGAAAGGTATATTGCTCTGGCAATAAGGAGTTGGTCGCACGCATGTTGCAAATGGTACATTCATACAATCCAAGGCTGCAGCGGCTATCTCTTGTGTACGATTCACCGTTGATATTGCTTGTCCGTTTGACTGAATCGCATCTTAGTGTGGCAGACCATGCTGTTGACATTGACGTACCCGTCTTCAAACATCTTACACACTTTGCGATCAGCGCGGACGGTGGAAGCAGTTCCTCTGTTCATACCTTTCTAGCCCACAGCCGTGACACTCTTCGTTCCTTGTCCATCAACAATCCCCGCTGGCGTTTTCCCGCAGAAGCCATCTCCGTTCGTCACCTCACGCAAATCGAGTTCAATGGCTGTTTCTCAGCAGATACACAAGCTTTCTCTGAGATCCTCGCCAATGGCGATCAACTCGAGTCATTGATGCTCTCGGGGACACTCGAATGTACCCCCTCGTCATTGTTCAGACAATACCGCACCGCCCTTCCGTTCCTCCGCCATTTCTCGCTCACAATTACCAATATCCACCGACATATTGCAGATCGCGAGCTCTGTCCCGCCATTTCTGAATTCCTCCGCGAACGAACACAATTACGAACCTATCACCTCCTCGTTCCAGCAATGGACGCCCGTCGCATCGGGTTCGACGCCTCAGCGTGGGGTGTACTTCCTGCGCTGTACAATTTGACTAGTTTATCCATCACGTATGCGAGGGATTTGTCGCCTGCATTGGCGGGGTGGTTAGTCCCACGGACGGTACGCGCGTTGACGCTCGATCTGTCGCCTGCGGTTACGGAAGACTTGGTGGCTTTCATGAATGTGCGTCTTTCCTATCATTTGCCTCCCCTCATCCCCCCTCCTTTTTCCTTGTCGTCTTTTGTCAGTCTGACATGTCGCACGAACAGCAACTCCGTACGGGCATGCCTCCCCTGTTGCGCTATATCGGTATCACTAATATCATGATCCGTTCTGTATTGAGCGTCGTCGAACACGGATTCCCAAGCGTTCGCGTGGTGCGTATCGACGGGAACGTCTGGACGGTGACAAGATCCGAGGGAGATAGGTCGTTGGAGGTGGAACAGTGGCCATATCGAAGGGTTAAATATCATGCGACGGAGTGGCTCGAGTCGTTGGAATGCGCAGAGGCCATTTGGAGGGGGGTAGATGGGCCTTGATAGGTGGGGCCGGATGGGGTATAGTGCTGTCAGACTATCTCTCTCCCTCTCGTTCTCACTCTTGCTTGAGTGTCCGTTGGTTAGGACTCATTTCTTGGATTCTTTGATGATATGAATACGGGCGACTCTGATACACAAAATGAGTCTGGGCTCAACCCGATATGTACAACATACATCTCCGAAAAATTCAAATGATCGTGGAGTCTTCAATAGCAAAATCACGATCTATATAGGGTCGGAGTAAACGCAAACGACATGCACGACGATGCACAGTATGTACTAACGCCGTACACGCGACTCGGAGGAAATTATGGTCGTGCGACTTTGCCAAGTTGTACGGCGATTGCGATGATGGACCCATCTCTACGAGAATACAACCGTACCCCTAGCTGTTAAATTCGGTGGTCAAGGTGCGTTGCGATCCTCATTAAGCCCACTGAGCAGGGCGACATCCACAAATGAACGAACGACTCAAAGTAAACCCAGAACAATGCTAGTTCGAACGATCTCCATCCATCATACTCCAGATCTTGATCACCACCATCAACAAGGACATCCTCGATCTGCCCCCTTCAGAACGCCACCGAGATGCGGTCCATACGACGTTGCTCGCCAACAGTTGGCTTCGCCTGTGGGTGACGTGCGCGTGGACGAGGTGTACAGGCACGCGATAGGAACCGATTTGAGGTCAATGTAAAACCGGATTTCAAGGTCGTTAACGAAGTCGGTATTCATTTTTCTGTATCGTGCGCTCTTTCGTTCACCGTGTTAGGTGTTGGCATAGTGGCAGAACGTGGCCGTCCCCGGTGAGGCCATTCGCAAGGGCAACACCCGACGATTTCATTACTACCGTGGCGAGCAGTGGCGCTGTCACCGAAGAGTTTCGGGAAATCTAGAATGAGACCGACTGGGTGGTCGCTGATCCTGACAGTCATGGCTCGTCTCGGATTCTCGGGTAAAAGAGGAGACCGTAAAAGGATGGTGTAGGACATTGGCAACATCAAGCGCGCCGTCTTCCTGTCTAGCTTTTCTTGATTGACTGAGGCGATAATTTGTGCAGGCACCCAAGCCTAAAGGAACCTTGCTTCCGGTTCACGCTTTACCGGTATGAATATTGGGGCTAGAAACTGAACGATGGCGTTGGCCCACCGAGCCTAGATTATTTGAAGTCAAAGCTTCAATGACTGTAAGTACGTCCATCATCCTGGTGCCAAGGGACAAGGATGGTATTAGCTCCAGCCCGTACTCCCAATCGTTTAATTCCATAGATGCTGAACCGAGTGAAGACGTCGCATTGGGCAATCAGGCCAGCGTTGCCAGTGGAGGCCCGACGGGATTGAGACAGAGTTACCAGCACCGTCGAAATGCCACTGCCCATTAGTTAGGAGGAATGTCACGTGGTCAGGACAGTGTGGGAGTTTGGTAGCTTTGACTGAGGGAGCAGAGACGACCAGCTGGCAATCGATCAGCCCTGTCTCTTTGATGGATGTCAACTCAAACTATGGCTCCGTTCCAACCGTGTATCCGTACGAACGAGACCGCTCATTGTATGAGAGAGACAGACTGTATGTACCCGTGTCTTTCCATCTTCCTACCGGACCTAAGGCAACAGGTTCCACACACCTTTTCTCTCATATCCACCTGTCTGATAATTTCTTTTCTTTCGCTTTTTCTTCCCTTCCAATACTCATGTTCAACTACCACAGAGAATACGAGCTCACCGTGAGGCAGGAGCCCAAGCAGGCCCGCATGTGCGGGGTCGGTGGTGAGCCTCTCCCTTACTCTGCAAGTTCTTCCTTCTCACCCACGCTACCAGCGGACCGCCGTCCCATTGACCCTCCCCCCATCATCCAGCTCCGTGTCATCGACCCACACACCCGGCAGCCGCCCCCCCCGGCAAATCCGGACGCTGAAGACGCCGATCCAAACTATACTCATAGCTTCCTCCAGAATCCCTACTATTTCATGTTTGCTAGTCTCGCCAAACCAGATGACGAGACTGAATTACATTGGCTCAAGGTCCGTCTCTCCACATCTCCGTCACCCTCTCTTTTTCATCCCATGCCTCCACGATACAGGATGGCAAAACAAGATGCACTACCGGCTCAGTGGTTTCTTCCCTATACCATCTCAAAGATACCGAGAATCGCAACGAAGACGCTGGTTTTTTTGTATTTCCAGATCTCAGCGTGCGCACCGAAGGTAGCTACCGTCTCAAACTTAGTCTCTTTGAAGTTGTTGGGTACGTCCTCTCCTCTTCTTTGGACTCCCATCCCTCATCCGCCCGCACAGTAATACCGTTCGTCACTGCAAATCCATTTATTCGGCTGCGTTTTACGTCTACACTGCAAAAAAGTTTCCGGGAATGGAAGGTTGGTTGCCCCCAGTGTGATGTCTTATCTGACCTTTCCTGACTTTGTCCTTGTACATGTGCTTTCATTCATTCGGCTTTCGGATCATTTACTCTGCTTCGTCTCCGACGGGACCCTACTTCCCATGTGACCCCCCCAAAAAAGAATCAACCCCCCTTTCTTGCTCCCTCGCTGACCAAGGCATCAAAATCCGTATCCGGAAAGACATTCGCGTGCGCAAACGTCCCATTGCAGCACTTGCCCCACCGTCCGATGGCGGTCCACCTGGCACTGGTGAGACCCGTACGCTGGATCAAGACCAAGCCGAGGATGATGCGCGCCAGCAACAACCACCCCTCTCGTCCCAACCCGCCTCTAATGGCTCTAATTCCAGTTCTGGTTCGGCCGTCATCAAACGCGCACGACATGGGACATTGACAGGCCCGCTCCATCTTTCGTCGGGACCTGCTTCGAGCAGCGATGGAATGTCAGCGCATACGCCGGTGTCAGGGAATAACAATCCAGGGTCGTCGTCAATTGCGTTGGCGGGGTTACCTGCGTGGCCGACCTCAACATTGGATCCAATGCTGGGTGTGGCGAGTGCCACGCCGGGTGGGATCGAGCTCTCGGTGACCGGTGCACACACACATGCGCACCAGACAATGAGTGGGGGTGTCGGTGCCGGTGTGAGCAACCAGCTCCTGTCTGCCGGTAGTGAACCATCGAGTTCGGGCTCGGGATCTGGTGCAGGCTCGACAGGGGCAACACGAAGGATAGGTCCACAGGCGCTGTCGTCATCCTCGGCATCGTCTTATCCATCATCTTCGTCGAGCGTGAGTGGGGTGTACGATCGACTCAACTACGGCTACGAGCCGGCGAGTCTCCGAGGTACCCCGTCGTACGATCCACAACGTCCTCTCGGGGGTGGCAGTGGTACAACGTATGAAAACCCCAGTAGTGGTGGTGGGAGTGGGAGAGGCGGATATGATGCCGGCGGTGCAAGGGGTGGGTACGAGGGCGGGGCGGGAAGTGGGAGGACTGGGTTCGAACACGCTCATCAGCACCATCCGCGTGGACCATATGATTCCCGAGGTGGATACGAGTCTTCCCAAGCACCTTCTCGAGCACCATATGATACTCATCCGCATACCGAGGGTCAGAACGAGGTGCATGGACACCCACCCCGTGCGTCGTTTAATGCGCCGTATGAGGGTGCACAAGCGTACCAAGATGGGCAACCACACCATCATCATGGTGGGTATACTCATCCACAGCAGACCTCAGCGAGTTACGCGCATGCGCCTTCAACAGGCTCGCATCCCCACCCTCATCCCTCGACATCCCATCATCCACAGCAAGGACAATATCCCTCTCCGACTCGTTCTCAATACCCAGGATCAGCGTACTCGGGATCGTACGCGCGATATGATGTCAGTGCGAATACGAATCCTAATGCGAACCCCAATGCCAGCGCCGACGGACCTGGGACGGGTGGGAATGGCGGATATTACGATACCCCGTCGTCATCTTCCTCGCCGCATCCACAGTCACATGCTTACTATCCGAGCGGAACGTCGGGTCAAGCCCAAGGTCAACCTTCACAGGTAGCCCCACTCCCACCCCCACCATTGACCCATGCCGCGTCGTATGCGTCTTCGGGGAGTGGAGGGTCACCGTATGAGTATGGTGGACAGGGACAGGGACACGGATCGTCTTCGTCTGGTGACTATTATACCCAGGGTCATGGACATCCTGGACGGGTGATTTCGCCAGGACCGAACTTATCAACGGCGCGCTACCCCGGGTCAGGCTGTCCCTCGTACGCGGGCGGAGCACCATCTGCGTCAGGATGGGGGCCCAACGGCGGAGGACATGCACACGGACACGGACAACAAGAAATGATTCATCTCGCACCGCTGAGACATGCATCCGGCAGTGGTGTTGGGGGTGGGGGTGGGGGTGGAAGTACCTCGTCGTCGTCATCGCCTTCCTCGCCTGCCTTGCCATCTGCCTCTGTCAGCGGGGGATACCCCGTGATACAACTTTCGCGGGCACCATTTGAACAGGACCATGGACGAGGCGTTGGTGTACCAGCAAAGAAGAGCGTGTTGAGTATTGGGAGTATTATTTCGGATGGGGTGTAAGGGGCGACAGAAAATTGGGAGGATGTATTCATCCATCTTGTGCGTGCGTCGTGTGTGTTAACCTCCTTGTGTCTGATCGCTTGTCGTTGTTGGTCGTCATGTTGCTACGTTGCTTTTCTTTTTCCTTGTTCCCCCGTTGGCTTTATTGCTTCGTTTAGTTTTCCTGCCTTGTGCTTTTCGCTTTTTGGCTTATGGCCGACGTGTTAGGCTCGAGGTATTAGCCTCGAGGACACTGTCTGCGACTACCCATTGAATCATGTGTCGGTTGTATATAAGATTGTATAAGATCTTTCCTCGATCTATAGAGTTTAGTGTCTCAGTGCGAGCTCAGGATGTCCGCACCAAAGAACTGGCAATAACCTTGTCAGGGTTAGTCCTACTGTAGTTTAAGTTATCCGCGACTCTATAATAGACCAAACTAGGCATCTAAAAATCTCGTAACCTAACCCCTCAACCGCAGTGAGAGCACGAGGCGGAGTTCAGTCGAGGGTATTGCGAAGAGTCGTGCGGATCTGGCTGCGTGTGGGAACGAAAACACACCACGTCGACTGGGGAAAGCCCTATGAGCCAACCCGGTAAGGGAAATGGTGCGCGTTAGACCGAACGACAAGATGCAAGACGGGTCGAGGAGGCGAGATAATGGAAGCAAGTTGAAGAATCCTGCAGGCGTGAAAGTCGAGCCAGGTGCGGATACCAAAGGGGCAAGAAGAAAGGCGTAGGGACACGCAGATCGAGGGGGAGGAAGCTGAAGGATGATCGAAGCAGCGCGATCGATCGATCGGCGATAAACTCTTTGAACGTCGGGCCTGACGATCGGCGCACCTCGAGTTAAACGCGACGACAACGTACCTGCTTCGTAGAACCCTCTCCCAAAAACTTTAATTTCATACGAGCGGCACTGGTGCGATCAGGTGAGAACAACGACATGAAACCTCGGAAACCGTTGAACAAGCGAGTCAAACATACAGAGACACGCAGCTAGAGTGAGCTAGATGACGTGGATGTACTAGAGAGAAACCCAGTAAGCAAGCAGGGGTGCATCGCAGGCGAGACGAGCAGTGGCCACGGGAGAGCGATCACGTTGAGTTGAGATAGCGTGCTGGGAGGAGGCCTAGTACGAATGTATGGAACCCATTGAAAGGCGTCAAAGATTGAGAGGGCTAAGCAGAGGAAGGATCGGTGGGCATAGCACAGCGATGTCTCTGGCCATCCACACCATTAGACTTGAACAAGCATGCGAGGCAACATACCCAGGCTGTCAAGCCACCCAATCGTCGAGAGGTGAGTGAGACCTCGAATCAGAAACATTGGCCAAAATGTGACCTAGAGAAGAGTCAGCTGGGAAACCCACACGAGAAGACGGACACGTCGGACTCCAACAATATCGCGTGAATCAGAGGTGTCGACCATGGTGTAGAGAAGTTGGGGAGTATCGCGATCATAGTGCGACAGACAAGCGCGACTCTAAGGAACTGATATCGCACTCACCGTATCGACACCCTGATTCCAACATCCGCCGACGCCACAACTAGTATCGGGACCGGTCATCGGATGAGCGTAACACGGCTCGATTACTCGGAGTTGGAATCAGTTCATCTACTCGCTTGGATTAGGTACCTCACTCATTTATTTATTTATCTTATTCTTTTCGCCCCCTTGACTATGTTTTTTGACTACGTTTTTTGCTTACATTAGCATGGATGTACAGTTATTGTCTCAAAGTTTGAAAGTTTACTGTCGTTTACCTCAGTGACCTTTCCGAGTGTTTCTATAGAATGCTGTTCGTTGAGCAAGTGACCTGGATAGACTAGTAGGCATGGTGAAGATGTCCATGTTACTCTGTCTTCAACATCGCTGATCCCCGCGGTAGCTATTTGGTAGTACAATGGCATTCAAGTTAGGGGAATAGATCCGTGTGAACACCTCAAGTAACAACTGTATAGTTTATTCCAAGGAGCGACTGTCAGTCAAGCTCTCTAGAAAGGGTCTAGAGCCACAAGTGCGTGGTGGATCTCTGTTTACTTGTGCTCGGACTTTGCCTGGACAATGTTGACTCCACCTCTATTTTGGATGGAACCAGTCCACATTCGCAACCAGCAAACCCATCAGTAATCCCAAGAGAACGAATGTCCTTCTAACCTGGTGTCTGTGGGAGCCGTGGGCCTTATTGTAGGGCGAAAGTAGTTCTGACACGACTTGTACTTCAGATTGCCCATTGCAACAGAGACCGTAAGCATATCCGGGTGAATTGTATGAAAGAGGGGTGTCTCTTTCCGCTGCTGAGCCTACACGGACGCGATGATCACACCCCAAATCGGAGTGGCTCCCGCCATTCTCGTTCAACGCCCAAATATTGCCGGTGATTATGGGCACCTCAACAACTCGATGCTGAACGTCCCTCACGGAGATTTGGATCCATTGCCTACCAATCAAGTCTCGCGATTAGAGATGACCGTAATCCCGAAGAGCTCATGAATGTAAACTCCACCGTCCCTGCTTATTTCCGATCTCCTCTACTACGTTTGCCGCGTGATCCTTTTGTCGTTAGCAATGGGAAGGGGGCGGTGCATAATACACTCCCACTCGAGTCTGTGGAGTTTGATCTTGGCAAGGCTTCTATCCACGCCTGGGGTCCGATACAGATTGTGATTGGCCAAAATCAGTTACCAAACCCCTCGTGAGTTAACAAATTATGCTTCAGAGTCCCACCCCCTCTATTCCCCACTAGCTTCGGCTCCAGAATTGTCCAGTTAACGACATTTTCGATGACTCGATGCATACACATTCGCCGTGATCTCAAGACCTGTTAGGGGTAACTTGTACGTGTATATTTTCAGGGTCGAATTGTAATGTGTGCTACTCGAAGTTCTCGCTCGCCCGTTAATGAATGGCAATTTTACGCTAGGAGAAGGTCAAGTCAACGTTGCCAGTCATGTGTCACATTACTGAAGGCTTTACTCTTTCTCACTGTGTCGGTCACAACACGTGTGCAGACGGGAATGAAACCTGTATTCGAACACACGATGGGTCGGCCTCTTAGTTGAGACGTTATATGTGACGGACGAGTGCGGATTAGTACATACAATTTTAGTTGGAGGTTATTTAATTGTAGTTTCGGGGGTGAAAGGGAGACAGGCGAGAATACGATGATCGGTTGCTGAACTTGGTTGTGGAGTGCTCTTCGCGTCTAGGTACTCATGGTCCTGGATCTGGGATCGGCTGTGCGACGACTCATCGGATGTGCCACGTTTGGCAGATCGTCACGGTTGGCCGCGGAGAAGGTAGGTCGTAAGTGATGCATCGTTAATGACAACTCGAACCAGCAATGAAGGCACTGGTAATACTCGCTCCACAGTGTGTCAACCTTTGAATGCTTTCCTGGAGCCCCACCTACAACACAAGCGGCACGTGATGCCCAAATCAAACGATCTCACAAATTGTCAGGATCGAACGATTTCCTGCACAGTAGACCATGGTAAGATCGAATGAGAGCCTGTACATCCACCTGATTGAAAACTCACGCTACGATCCAGCCGATTCGGATTT
>JBBPUO010000257.1:16253-33437 GCA_038094755.1 Caloboletus firmus | reverse complement strand
GACGACGACGAGATATCTGCGCAGAGGAGGTCTGTGTCCCCTTTATGGGTAGACCCCGCCTTGATGGCAGACACCCTCCTTCGGGTGGGACAGCGCTAGATAGGGTCACTCGTCGAACCAGTTTTAAAGCCGCAGCGGTCCCTCCTCTTACAGGGGCCGGAAGGGGGCGGATACTTCGGTGTCTGCTGGGCCACTTGGTGCAACACTAAGTTGGTACCCTCGGGTTAAACAACCTTCTATTGCACGTTCTCGTAAAGTTCAAGTGACACCGCGATGGTGAGGACTCTAGTAAACGAATGATGTCTAAGTTGCTGGTGGCACAACCATCAAAGAATGGTTAGGAGTACAAGCACTGCAGTTAAACGAGCGTGCTAGCGAGATAGTAGTGCTGATGAGCATCGGTGGTAACACAAGAGTCAAGCCCCGACATATAGCCTACTAAACCTAACCCTAACGCGAGTAGCTCAATGCTATAGCTAGATATGATTACTGATACACGAGTTAATAGCCTAACAGCTAAACGGCTAATGGCTAACTCTAACTGAACCTAACCGCTCGGACCCCCGGCCCGGTGCAACCGCCGGCATGGTCACGTGATATGTCACGTGAGTGTTATCTTATCTAATCTTATCTAATCGATCTTCGGAAGATGCCGAATCCCATCTGGACCGAACTCCGTGGTCCAGACCCCGGCAATATAAGGTTACCGAAAGCCGGCGTGTGAACTCCGACTAGGACGTGAGAATAGGCTCCGGGCCGAACTCCCCTGGGAAGATTCTCATGACCGTGAAAGTAATGTAACTATATATGGTATCCCGTGATCCCCCGGCGATCTCACGGTGCGCTTCTTCCTTTAATCTCCGCGTCTTCTTTGATGGTCCATGCGCATGATCCATGCCTATATAAACCAGGTAGGATTTAGCATGAAATCTTTTCATCTCAGCCAGAGGTCTGATGAGTCTCCGGACGAAATAGGTGGTGTTGGTCAATACGGGCCAACGCCTATTACCTATACTGGCACCCATCCCCACTACTATCCCCCTCGCACTGCTCACTTCGCTCGCAGTGCTCGGCCCCCTAACTGCGCTTCTTCTTTTAATCTCCACGTCTTCTTTGATGGTCCGTGCGCATGATCCATGCCTATATAAACAGGTAGGATTTAGCACAATCCTTTTCATCTCAGCCAGAGGTCTGATGAGTCTCCGGACGAAATAGGTGGTGTTGGTACCAGGACGGCCCAACGCCTATTACCTATCTGGCACCCATCCCCCCGACTTTAACTCCCTCGCAGTGCTCAGCCCCCTAATCTGGTGGTTTATTTCAATGATTCCTAGAGCCTCTCCAGACATCTGGTGGACATCCAAGAAGTTATGTTACACAGATATGTTACACCTGCTGTACCACAGGCAGTCTACATATCACTCTAAGCACATCACACCTACATTAACATTTTCTGTCAATCATCACTTTTCCAAAAGCCTCACTTGGGCATGTAGTTTTTTTACAGTTTTTCACTACAAAATATTTATTCACACAGTGGAATAATATTTTTCAACAAGTTATAAACTGTGAATAATTCGTTGTGTGTGACCTTGCCCGATGCAGTCTGTTAATAACAGTGTGAAAAAGTGGCTGCGACTTTACACCGTACCCTGGTAATTACAGTACCGTAGCCTAAAAGTTGTTAATTGGGTTACTCGGCCGAAGCCGGAAAATGAAGTTGAATTTTCCACTGTCTTTGTTTCCCGTCAACTACACCACAATTACGCGCAAGTTCATACGTTCATCCTCGACGGAGAACAAAACCAACACCGAAAACAATCCAAAGTACACCCCACGAACATCATGAGGTCGACGTTCTCTGCCTCTGTATTTCGCCAAGTAGTTTCGCGCCATGCGTCTCCGTCATCCGTCGCGCGTCGGTTCGCAAGCACTACCCAAACCTCCCAGGGCGCCAGCAGCTCGAAGCAGATTCAGGATGCCCTTGGTGCTGCACAGCGACTATTAGGGAGTGCGGGGCGGTTTCTCAGTCCTCTTGGTGAAAGGGCTGCGGGGTTGCTTGGGTGTACGCATTATTCTGCTCTGTCGTCTGTCAAGGAGACTAACTGGACTGCACTAACTCGGTCTCATCCTTGCCTTGCCATTGTCCCTACCGCGTTTCCATGAATGTACATCGTTCGTTCTTGACCCGCATCTGGCCCGCGTAGCATACCGCCAGCCCCTCATCTATAATGCTGAAGTCGCGCGTGAACTGTTGAAGCAAATCTACATTGCTGAGCGGTTGCAGCCTCCAACTTCTTTCGCTACCCTCACGGATGCATACTCTGTCCTCTGGGGTCGTGCAGAGAACCCGCAGTACTGGCGTGACCTCCTCATCACTGGCGAGTGGGCCCACGTTGCGGTGTATGCAGTGGAAGCGTACACGATTTTCAAGGTGGGTTATTTTTATTTTATTCTATTTTTCATTTTTGTTTTCCCCAGTGTTCTCCCTTTCTTTTTCTTGTCCTTCCGGTACTGTGGTGCTGACTGGGTGTGCGAACAGGTTGGCGAGATAATAGGCCGAAGGCACTTGATTGGGTACAAATTACATTAGAAGATAGACACTGCCCTACCGGGCATATTTATAATGTGCGCTAACTCGAGCACAACCAAGAAATTTGCACTTTTCGTTGGTCTCATTCTGCTCGTCTGATCCTTCCCACTTAATGCTCCGGATGACTCCAGTGCCAACTTGCACATGTCTTAAGGAATTGTCTCGTTGCAATTTACCATCCATGGCATTACTCGGGGGCCGTCAAGGGGGATCAACCTTCGCAGCATGAAAGGCAAGCTGACACTTCGGACGTGGCATGAATGCTTTCGCGGTTCTAGGCGTGAGAAGCCCTTCCTCACACCGTTGATGGTAAGTTCACGGAACTTGGTCTGCGATACAAGTGATATTATAAAGTAGCCACTAACAGGTCTAGTTCTCCGTGCTCGGTGTCCTGGCTCGCTCATCGCTGAGTTGGCTTGTCGACGTCACGCGCGGCACGGGCTGGTTCATGATTGGCGGACGCAAGCTCTCGCTCGCGGTATTCACGCTGTTGTCGAGTATATTCATATTTTTGTTCACGACGAGCAAAACACAAGCGTCTGTGCTTGGGTATTCGTGTGCGAACGGTCCCGTTCAGTGCGTGTGCTGTCATTTTCAACCCCCCCCCCCTCCCTCTCTCCGGCCTTTGTCGCGCGAGCTAACTCGCGCTTCTCTCTAGGAATGCTCTAAGTAAACGATCGGTGTGTGGCACGACACGTGAGACGGAGCGACTCACCTTCCATCGATATAGACGTACGGCATCCTCTATGCTTACACCTCCGAGTCGTTCCCCGCGCCCCACCGTGGGACAGGCGACGTTCTCTGTTCCGCGTTGAACCGTATCGGCGGATTTATCGTCTCCCTTATCAAGATCGCCACGACGTCCAAGACGGGGTCTGTCTCTGCCAACACTGCAAATGAGTGCGTGCTCCCTTTCTCGCGCGTGCTGTGCTCTGTGCTCTCACTCTTGTTGAGTTGATATTGAGTATGGTCGATGGAGCACTTGTATGGCGAGAACATACAGCTAACGGACATACTATACAATTATCCCGAATATCGCTGATGGTGCCCCTTTTCGTGTCCATCGACACACCGACGTCGGGTGGCAATCCCATCACTTATGGCTTCTTGAGCTTTCCAGTACAGTCTTGAGGATGTCGATATTTACTACGAAGTATTGTTTCACCTGTTTTCCATTCGCGCGGGTAACTGGCCATTTTGTACGTTATTCCAGGGCTTTACTCCATTTGACAGTGACACGAGATTTGCTAAACAATGGCTTGGAAACCTCGTTACCGATGCTGGTGAGTTGTTGGCAGCCCGATTAGGATATCCATTAATATGTTTCTTACAGCCGTCGCGCTATGGTGAGTGAAGTACATCTTCCTGAATATCAATAAGGTTCTCTCCAGGTGAACAGGGCGGAGGAGGTTACCTCCGGGTGAACGAAGCTGTGGGTTTCGTGATCGACTGAGTGAGCAATTGTCGCAATGCGCTAATAGGATATTCTCTGGCCGTTTATCGCCAGTACAACATTCAAGTAAGCCCCAAGATTAATAATTCCAAGAACAGACATTTTGCATTCTAGCCTGCCAACAACGTTCTTTTAGCTCTACAGCCGTTGATATCCAGGTTAACGGAGCTCAAAGCTCAATTGGTTTGTTGAAATGTTGCTTCATAGAAGGAGCGACGGAATACATGACATACCAATGTCTTCTCCACAACTCCTCTTCGACCTGGCCCGAATCTGCCACATTCCGAATCTCTGCAAACGGCGTTACCCTGGACTGTACAAGCTTGTTACGTCGATAAATTACCCACCACCGCGATGCGAACAATGGGTATATGAACACGACACATTGCATCGTGTGTCGCTGAAGCTTATGCTGCTTCAATGGTGAGTCCAGAACACAGGGCATTATCGGTGACTAACGATACCAAGCAGTAGGCTTGGGTATCAAACTCGAACGGAGACGCAAAAATGTCAGCAGGGATGGCCAATTTCTGCAAAGGAAGAACCACAGAAAGGTTTTTCGTGTCATGTACAACCATTTCGGGGCTCCCAAGTATGGGTGTTGCACATCCATTTGTTGTCGCTGTGTGACATTTATTTGGTCACCCTCTATGCCGTCCGGTGCGCGTCGAGTCTGAGTCTTTGGCGCCAAGATAAAGATTGCAAATCGAACTTGGTGCATATGAATGTCTCGAAGTGCTCGAAGGGCAGCAGCAAACAAGGGGTGTGTTGCGTTCCATACAGTATCATTCTTGAGTAATCGAAAACGCGGTTGATAGTTTCGCTGCTTGACGTGCGTCGGCGAATCGTCGACCCTGTTCTCGCTGCCGCGAGAGGGCCTCGTACCAGCGTGTGAGTATGGTGTCGAGAAGCTCACCACTGAGCAACTTGAACAGGCCAGCACGAGCGAAACAGACGCAGTCACGTCGTTTGAAAAGTTGGCCCGTGTTGTTCTCGTCGCTCCAACTGAGAGCACCGATGAAGGACTAAAATCACCCCTTCGTCCCTGACAGCATTGAAAACGCGCAGGACCCTCGGTAAAAGGTTTTGGCCTTGCAACGCGACTTTCTTTGCCCGAACTGTGTAGGTAAGTGCGCACCTGCGCTCTTCCGATTCGTCGGGCGATGGCGGCAGGTCAGTAGTATCAGATTTAGCTAACGATGCATGTGTGTGTGCAATCGAGTTCAAATCTGCAAAAAGTCTGGACTTTGGATTTTGAGGGGCGGTTCGAGCGTCTCAAACGCAAGATGGACTGGATCCGGGTAGCACCGGGTACACCGAGGCCATCTTAGGCTGCCGACGCCACGGGTAGTCCTCCCAAGTTCCGACTCTTTATTGTGTTCACCGATCATCGACGTCGATCAGATACACGATTAGCTGTCGCTATTCGACCTACCCCGTCTTATATCAAACACATTCGACGTCGTATGTGCCAAGTATGGGCACAGATGCGTGACTAAACCTGAAAGTCTGCTGACAGTCAGCTTGGAGCACGTCGTTCCTTACACTGCCTTGCAACGTCAAAGGATATGGCTCATCTGTGTTGAGCGCCCAATACAGATACCACATGCCGTGCAACAAATCTGAATCAGCACCTGGCCAACCACTCGCCCACCCGCTCGATGAGCTCGGCCTTCCTCCCCGCCGTCGGCAGACCCTTGTTTTTGAGCACCTCCTACAGTGTCTCAAGGTGAGCAACGACAAGGCGCGCACTTCGGCTATACAGGGGAAAACATACCTTAAGCTGGTCGACCCGAAGCTGTCACGATCACGATCGCTCTGAATTAGAATCCGCCGTGAAGTCGAGTAAAGTAGCACACGACTCACTTTGTCCAGCGTTCCCGCGGCGTACTTGCCTCGAAGGTCTGCTTCGTCAACTGAGACGTCCTAAGTGAAAGAAAAAAAAGTTTGCCGTCGTCAGCGCGATACAACCTAGATTTGAGCTTGGCAACGAACAGGCTTTCTCTTTGTTCCAGTCGTCGCAAGGACGGCGTTGTAGTTCTCGTCGCTTGTCAACACCTTTTTCCATTCCTCTAATAATGCACCCGCCCTCTGTGTAATACATTCATTAGCCTCGCGAGGAATAAAAGAGATTGTCAAACCTTATGAATCATATCGTACTTGGGTCGGGTCAGATCTTCAAACGCTTCCGCATCAAATTCTTCACGGAAGGCGGTTGCCTGAAGTTGAGCATTATGGTACGCAAGGGCTGAGGACCATTTGAGGGAACAACACACATAAATTAAATGACGCATACCCACCAGGGTTGGGATACGAGTCCGGGGGATATGCACCGTTCTTGACACACAACTTGTCAATCCAGGCTCTCGCAGCGTCCTTGGCCTCTTCCGTAGCTAATACCAGAAAAACATGAGCTAGCAAGATCTAGAGAAAAAGCCGACGTGCCTCTAAACGCTTCGGTAATTGGTGCAGCGCGGATGTCGTCAGCGAACGGCATAAAGATGAGATGGAATCCGGCAGGTTCACTCCACCCGTCCTCTACCACGGTTTCTGCCTAAAAATATGATTCGAAGTTAGTGATCTAGAAAGCAAGTAGACATCATCCACCTGTGGTACGAGGGCACAGAAAGCAGGGGTAGCATTGCGCCGGACTAGGGCCAGGACCAACCCAATCTTGTCCTTCTCTAGCATCTTCTGCAGGAGAGCGCTGAACGTGCGTTTACTGCCAGAGTATTTCTATAACAGGGGGCTTAGACAGGAAATGATGCACGTAGCATTAAACCATTCACCAGCTCATCTGGATAAATGAACAAAGCATGTTTAACATTGTCCTCGAATGCAATGTGAGACTTCTTCTTGAAACCGAGAAGTTTGAGACCTACAGAGGTGAGGATATAGGCATATGATATAATAGAGATTAAAATGGGCATTACCAGGTTCAAGGTCGAGAGTACGGAAAGACCGGATCTCATCCGCAGTATAAAAGGGCTGTGTGGACATTCATTCATTCAGCATGTCGTGTCTGGCCAAAATCTGGAGCCACTTTACTCTATGACCAGAGTTCACCGTCCTCGTTACTGACATGCTAATTTCCTCATCTTCGTCACCCATGTCTGCCGTATTGGTACCTAACTTCCCGCTAAATAATATCTTGGCGCGGTCTACCTCCACTTGTTGGTCCTATGAGAGTGTGGGAAGTCAGGGGACCCGTTGCACGGCCGTTGAATATAAAAGGAACCTCGTCAAGGTAAACTGTTCGGCTATTTGCGGCCTCCATTCGGTTTCCAAGGTCAATAAAGTACTTATATGATCCTTTCTTTTGTTCAGTGATTGAACCATAACTGATAGATAGGCTGAGGCACTGTCGGGCTTCCGAGGAATTGGTGAGAAACGTACCCTTTTACGCCGATGAGGAACCCTTTGCCGAGATCAAACGGAATGCTAAACAGGGCGCGCTTTGGGACCTCGTGAAACCGCATCTGAGAAAGGAGTTCATCAATCCTCGTGATTGAAATAGATGCTGGGAGCATGTCCGAATCTTCCTCATCCTCGCCAAGGGTAGTGGATGGTAGGACAGACTGTAATGTTTAAGTTCAGTTACACGGGCCGTCCAGTGGAAAGGGTTTAAAACGGACGGAATAAAACTTTGTCGGATCAAACGGCTTTTCTGGGGTGGATATAAAAAACGGCTCAACCTGGACCCCGGCTTGGGTAAGATCCTGTCAACGTGGTCAGATGACCATGAAAACCATGTCCACGAGCGACAAACGATGAGAGTTGTCTTGGAGGAAGTAAGCAACTGCTTGCTACTTGGATGCGGATTGTCATCGTCCGTAATCAAGAACACGCGCTTTGATGCTGTCTTGGGTGCGCTGGAAAACTGTTAGTCAGGCATTCCGTCATGGAGCGTGGAAGCTACGCAACCCATCACGCATGACCCAGTTACAACTTGTGAACACATCGCCCATGGGCATTTTTTTCCCTTGAATGGGAGGGAAGGTGTTCCGGAGCAGATCCGGGTCCTCTCTAGCTTCTGGAGAACAGCTGATTCAACAATTTGACATTACCGAATGAGAACACAGGTACCGTCAATCAAGCGAATGAGTTCTTGTATCGTTGGTGCGCTTACAGGTGCGATTTGTTGGTAGACGAAAGAGTTTTTCTTAATCTCAGACGCATAACTCTTGGCCTCACTGGGTCGCATCTGGGTTAAACCTCGCATCATTGAACGTCGTGTCAGAAAACGGCGTTAATGTAATCCCACCGTGTTGAAAAGTAATATTCCAACAGAGTCGTTGGGACCAACGATCACCTTCTTTTTCTGGATATGCATAGCAGCGTCGAGAGCTGCGAGGAGGTGGGACGTCTGAACATTTTCGTACACAGGATCATCTCGGAGCTCATGCATAGAGTCGGAACAATCAATGCAAAACAGGATCACATCCCGTTTTCCGTCGAAGAACTGCAAAATAGGGGTTACTCGGTTAGAGCGCACAAGACCCTGCGGACTGACCGAGGTGTCTTGAAGTTCTTCTTCTTCCTCGTCATCAAACACGTTCCAATCATCAAAATGCGGCATGGTTGGGATTTCGTGTCCGTCGTGACAGGTGTGCTGAACGACAGGGTCAAGCAGCGAGCAACAAGAGTTAAAAAAGAAAATGGGCCTTGCCACGGAGCGGTCGAAACGCGTATTACATCATCAAGTCATATGACCTTACCCCTGTTTGTGACACCGCCACTGCTTCGCTACGCACTAGCGACTGGAACTGCGATCATATCGTCGATACTCGGACGAGTCGCAGGACCAACTTACTTACACGACAGAGACCTGCTCTGCCGAGTGAGCCACCTGATAAAATCTCTGTCATGACTACCCAGCCCGCATTTAAGGATCTACGCCAAATCTCATTATCCGACCTTGCTACGGCCAAGTCACCCGAGCAGAAAATCCGTTTTGACGAGGACGTCGCTCATTGGAAGCGCACAATGGGGTATCATGATTATCAACTGTTCTTACGTCGACTAAACGAATCTGTCGTCGGATACACCGTGCCATGCGCGTCTGATATAGATGCGGCGGCCGGGGGTTACAGCCAGGTAGGGGCAGACGTCCTCCCTCCATCGAGACTTATCTGATCCTCAATGCGCATGCCTGCTAGGCCGTCACCGACCTTCTAACCATTCTCGACACACTCGACAAGTGGATTGACGTATCACCACTCCCCAAACCCGGAACAGCCACCCCACGCTTTGGGAACCCAACCTTTAGAGACTACTGGGGCGACCGCCTCATCAAGGCAAGTACTACCCATTCCAATACACATAACAAAGGTGTACGACTGCACAATACTCACCCCCTACCTCGCAGGAATCTGACCACCTCCTAGGCACGTTCCTCGGCCCCACCCACGCGCCCGCCCTCTGTTTCCTCAAGCCCTATTTTCTCGAATCGTTTGGTAGCTTCCGTCGTCTTGACTACGGCACCGGCCATGAAACTGCCTTTTGCCTCTTCCTCTGTGTCCTCACCCTCCTCCGCGTCGTCCACCCCCACCCACCCGACGAACGCGCCATCGTCCTCCGTGTATTCGTGCGCTACCTCCGCCTCTGCTGGCGGTTGCAAGATACGTACAAGCTCGAGCCTGCAGGGAGCCACGGTGTATGGGGGTTGGATGATTACAGCTTCCTCCCGTACATATTTGGGAGTGGGCAGCTTCGAGGCACGCTTCTCCCATTGTACCGCTCCCATCAGCTCCAGGTAACGCCTTTTGTTTGCTAGATCAGACGACGATACCCGTCAATGCTGTCCTTGGCGTCAAGCTCGCCAAGGGAATACATCCCATCGATAGCTTTGACAATTTGTATTTCATGGCGATTGCACGGATCCATCAAGTGAAGTACGGCCCATTCTTCGAGCACTCATCCCAGTTGTACTCGATCGCGACACATGTGCAAAACTGGGCCAAGGTGAACAAGGGTCTGTTCGAAATGTACCAGGCAAGTCGACGGCACACGCTCGCCTCTCGATTATTCACACATCTGCTACTGTAGGCCGAGGTTTTGGGCAAGCGCGTGGTCGTACAACATCTACCCCTCGGGGGTTTGATAGAGTGGGATTGTTAGACATGATCACACGTCCCCACGCCGTCCGCGGAGTTGATCGTGCTCACATCGCATTCTCACCCCTGCCAATACCAGGCTCTGCCATCTTTGTTCGTCGTTGGGGGTGCAGTGCGCCATTCCCCAGTCATGATTACAGGTAACATGTGTCGGGTCCAACCACGCCTAGCATCCTGTCCACGGGCCGATCATTGAGTATAAGCCCGCCGAACTTGACAATGAGAAATGGCATTTTGAGAAGGACTTCTCCCGATTCCGAGGGACCTCCCTCGTTGCCTTGACTTCTTCGCAACTTAAATTACCCGGATACATATACGACGAGTAATGCATCATGCCGACCGAGGTAGGCAGCGGCGTGACACGCTTGCGCATGGTTATCTGTGGTTGACAGCATTATGAGACGAAAGTGCGACGGCGACCCAGTGTGCTCGCCTGCACGGTCCATATTTTCCCACATGGCACCCGGTGTGTCAAGCGACATGCTCCTGCCAAGCGTCCAGCTTTAACTTAAGTAGGATACTTGTGGTCACAGGGACCTCTATCACTGATCTGGTCCGCCGAACACAATGGATCATCTATAATCAGTCATGATACTCTGCGCCAGCATACTCTCAACGCGCGCGCGTCGCCACGGTTTGATGATCTCTTGGATACGTGAACAAAGACCATAATCGATTGCCCTGGTCAGGTCTGTTGTTGTCAAAAAACTATCTCGGGTACCTCTATTGCCCTTATGCCATCTGGAGAATATTCTTATCGGAACATAGTTTTTTTTTTTTTTCCCTCGCCGCCTGCTATCCGTACGGCATCAACAAACAACACGCCTCATTTCTTTTCCTTTGCACCCCCGATCGAGCGCGTGGACAGAGGACAATTGAACAAGACGGCACGGAGACCTTATTTATTTGTTTAGTTGGCAAAGTGACGGCGTGATCGCCGTTGTATGCATGCTCCTCGGTTCCCGCGAATATCTAGCATATAATACTCGAAGCCTCGAGAAGTCAGTGCCAGGGGGTGGCTCATTTATCGACGCTATTGACGCGAGTTCCCGATCGAAATGTCGACAAGATAATATAGCAAGATAAAGAGTGCGTTCTGATGCGGCTGTGTCCACGGCCGCATCATTTGATGGGGGTAATTATTATTATTATTTTAGTACCCCGGAAAGAGCCGCGTGAGGAGATAGGAAATGTAGCGCCAGGTGTTTTAAAGTTCATACGTTGACGTGACGGCTTCGGGGAGCGAATGTGTGGTTCGCACCCCTTGTGGGGGCTCCCAGAGTGCCTATCTAGGATACATGAAAAGAGCAGTGGCAACACGAAAAAAAAAGAATGAAATTTTTAGGGTCATCGTTTATTTTTGATGAACTAGAATGTCGAGTGGTCCGATGGAATGGAATTGGATGACGAGAAACTGGGGGCTACCCTTGCTCACGTACTCGATGCTGTATGTATGTGGTTTCGATGCCAGACTTTCCAAATGCGCGTTCTCAGGGGAAAGAAGAGCCAATTGACGGTACCACCGCTCACTCGTGGTGTCCTGCCCTTGAGCTCAGCACCCTCGGCGGTTGGACACGCACTCATTTCATCCATCACTGTCCCTTGTTCTCGGTTGGTAGATCGAGCGCAATGCGGCGATGTTTCCAAGGCGTTTCGTGCGCCTGAACGGCGATGCAATCATCTCCATTGTCGAGACGCCTTCCGCGGCAATGATGCTGATGGGATTGCAAGCATGCAGCGTTCCATCCGTGCACGCCAAGATGCTCGATCTAATGAACAGTCATGCGTCGTTGGCGGGAGGAACTTGCGACTCGAAGACAAGGTGTGTAGTTCGGAAATGACGTGGAGATGACCACGTTCTGAGAGAGGCCCGGGAATATCGTGGAGGGGTGTGTGGAACGTGTGTTTCGAACCGGAACTTGTTGCATGTGGCGATGGGGCTGCGCAGGATCCAGAAGAACCACAAACAGCAATTTGTATGTGATGGCACGACGCCCCCCCCGGGAAGGGATCATTGCGATTTGACATGGTCTATATACGATGGTCGGAGCGGAACTAGTGTGGGCGTTGTCTTGCAGGAAAAGGTGCTATGTATAGGTCCAGGTGTGGGTGCGAGGGGATAATGCCCTGTATCCAGTTGGCCCTGCTGTGGGCGTTGTCAAAGGCGATGTCTGGTTCTTATATCCATATGACTGTGCAGCCTCATGGAGAGCGTCGGCGTTGTGTGAGGTGGTGGACCGGCGCAGTGGAATGGAGACAGCCCATGCGTCGTGACTCGTTTTACCTAAAGGATCATCGATCCGTCATCGGTCGGAAAAATTTGATCCTCTTGCAAAAGACCACTGGCAACTCCGAGCCAATCGCTTTTGCTACGCATTCACAAATCGCAATTACCTCGGTGGTCGTCTGTGTACTTGCCCTAGAGCGTACCCTACGGCCTCCAGAGACCGCTTAGCGTCACCATTACTGATCAGGAAAGGTATAACGATCTCCGCCTGTTGACCCTCGAGTGAGCGTTTCATCCCGATTCTCCCCTTTCTTGCCAACCTGCGCTCATCGATTGGTATAATTTCAGGTGGTCATCCGTTCGCGGTATGTCTTAAAACCTCTCTCTACCTCCCTCTCTTCTCATCCTCGACAAAGGCGAACCCCCTTGACAGCGACCTTCTACTCTCCGTCAATCCTCCCTGCGCCGTACTACTCTCATCTGTTTTCAACTTGCTTTTTACCCCTTGACCTTTTCCTCGCTGTTTGAGGCGGGGATCCATCTTCTTCTGTAGTAAATTCCATTATTACCGTCCTGGCTAGCCCGGCACCTCCGCAATCGTGGCGATTCTGGTTCGGTAATTCAAGGTTTCCAAAACTCAAGCTCAAGCGCGTGAACATACCCTTTTTCGAAAAGACACATCGTTGCCGCATAGACACAATAGACCCCTTGGTTTTCCCCGATAAAAAAACAATGTCTCGTGTTGACATACTCCCTCCAGCGACACCCGTCGATGTTCAGGCACCCGATTCCTTTCCAGGTTCTCCGGGATTTCGCGATACACCAGGTTTGGACCGACTGGAGGACCCTTCTTTAATTCACGAAAAACTTGATTCCACGGTGGATGAGGAAGAGGTTGAGAAGATCTTTGCATCTCTCCCGCCGCTCTTCCGAGGACACCCCGACGTTCATCTTAGGAACGGGATCATGAATGCGTCACGCAATGCGGCCGAAAACAGGAGCAACGCTGAGAAAGCGTTCTTTGTCGCCGATCTCGGTCAAGTGTACCGTCAACACCAACGCTGGCGTCAATGTATGCCCGATATCGAGCCCTTTTACGGTCTGTAGCTTGCTTTGTCGGTCTCGCTCTGTTACTCACGGGCGTGGTGTGACAGCGGTCAAGTGCAACCCAGACCCGTATGTGTTGAGGTTGCTAGCTGCGTTGGGCGCGGGCTTTGACTGCGCGTCCAACGGCGAGATCGCCCAGGTATTGGCGCTGGGCGGGGTAGAGCCCGGTCGGATTTTATTCGCCAACCCATGCAAAGCTACATCGTTTATCCGGACCGCTGCCAAAGTGGGCGTGGACAAGATGACATTTGACAACGAGGACGAGCTGTACAAGATCGCACGTGCACACCCTGGGGCAAAACTCATCGTGCGTATCCTTGCCGACGACTCTAAGAGCGTCTGCCGCTTCGGCGTCAAATTTGGGGCACCTCTGGAGGTGGTGCCTCGTCTGTTGACGAAGGCGCGGGAACTCCACCTGGATGTGATCGGTGTGAGTTTCCACGTCGGGAGCGGATGTTATGATCCGACGATCTATGAAGACGCGGTGCGACGCGCGCGTGAGGCGTTTGATATGGGGTCGCGCGTCGGATATCAATTTTCGTTGCTGGATGTTGGGGGCGGATTCGAAGATGGACGTCTGGAGACGGCGGCGTCTGTGTTGACGCGGGCGATTCAACACCACTTTCCGGACCGGACGGGGATCAAGGTAATTGCGGAGCCCGGACGGTACTACGTGTCCCGGGCATTCAGCCTCGCGACCAATATCATTGCCCGGAGGGCGCCGATGAACGAGGGTTCTTCGGAGAAAGAGGGCTCCGACTCACAAGCGGAAGAGCCAAGCGTCATGTGTGAGTGGTTCCTGCTTTGTGGGTGGTTTTTGTTGGCAACGGCACTCATGCTATAAATACAGACTACATTAACGACGGAGTGTACGGTGCATTTAACTGCATCATGTTTGATCATCAGGTGGTGGCGCCACATGTTCTGTCCATGAACGGATCGTTCCATGTGGCTGAGACAGAAGCCATGTCGGCAAGCAGCGTGTGGGGGCCAACCTGTGACTCGATGGACCAGGTGTGCAAGTCGGTGATGCTGCCGAGCGGGCTGCAAGTCGGGGACTGGCTCGGGTGGCACGAGATGGGTGCGTATACGATCTGTGCCGCGAGCCAGTTCAACGGGTTCGAGCTGAGCGACGTGGTGTATACGACGAGCAAGGGCGGGGAAGAAGCACGGAAGGTGCTTCGTCGGTTCGGTGGTGAGGGCCATGGACACGGGGAGACGTAACGGATGACTGGATGGGTGTGTGGTGGTGTTGTAATTTATATCGTACGGTTGTCGAGAGACGATGTGCGTAATGATTATTCCGAGCGAGTCGCGCGCAGGGGCACGGGCGTGAAGTGAGGCGCAACTCGGCACCGACGGAATGGGCTCGGACACAAAGATACGAGTAGCTCGTGGCCGACGGACGGGAATGAGAGGGAGGTGAGTCATCGAGGGGGTGATCGACGGTGTGCTGCTTCCAAATTCAAGGCACGCGCCGCCATCCGCTTCGAATCCGAATCGGGTTATATTACAGTTCCGCAACGGACGTCGACGGGTGGGTGGACGGCACTCTCACGGAGATGTCAAACACGAACGGCCCTGTTTCATGGGCATGGCTGGACGGGGGGAGCCGGGAGGGAGAGAGTGCCGCAGTGACTCCCTGGGAGAAGGATTGAACCGGGGAGGGGGGGGTGGCGTCGCAAACCTTGTGGGTGGTCGGTGGGGGAGTCGGATGGCGGGATGGCGGGCCGAAGTCAGGTCCCGCGTGGGTGCCTAGATCTGAAATCTTGGCGGTGCCGAGGGAACAGGAGGGCTTCGGTGACCCAGTTTCGTTCACGTTGCTGCCCGATTTGGGCTTGTTGCTGTGATGCTGCGGTTGCCGAGATTATGTCACACTCGATGCAAATGTCACACAAATTGGTCACAAACGCGACATTTCCTCGTCGACGTGGCCCCGAGACCGTTGCTCTGCTAATTTTGCCGCGGAGTCTTCATTTTCCGGCATTTTTGTTACTTATACCCCCACCTGATCTTCCCCTCTATCATGGATTCTTCTTCTTCTTCCTCCTCCCCCTCCTCCTCCGCTACACTCGCTGGCCCCCGCTTCCGTCCCTATGCCAGTCCACATCACCAGGTCACAAAGGGCAGGTACATCACCAGCAACGATCCAAGAGGCTACATGTCAGCCATTCTCTCCCTTTCTCCCGTCCCTCCTCACCCCCACACAGACCCGTCTACGAGTACCCTCTCAATGGCCAGTGGATCATGATGGACATCGATGACGGCTACATCCTCTGGACCGGCATCTGGAAAGGTACGTCCCTAGCCCCTTCGCTGCCACCCGTCCTCATCGCTACTCCCAGCGCTCGGCAATTCCAAAGGTTGGTCCCTCCGCGTAATGTCCCATCCCTCCCCATTTAGCCCTGTTTCAGCCGACATCGTCAAAATGATCGATTCACAACCCGACTTGGCTCCCGTCATCCGTCGGGTGCGCGGAGGCTATCTTAAAATACAGGGAACCTGGATGCCTTACGAGGTGAGGCGCCCCCCATTCAATCCCGTCCATTCCGCCCTCATCTCGCTTCCTTAGGTCGCTCTTCGCCTGTCACGACGGTATGTACCTCATTCATCGCCCCCTTCGCCTCTTCATTTACCCGCTCCAGCGTTGCATGGCCAATACGTGATGACCTTGTCCCCCTCTTTGGGTAATGTTGACTCCGCTGCACCCCCTTGGTCCTCTTGAATTCACCGTTCCTCCGTAGCCCCACGTTCCCCGCTACTTGTCTCTCCCCCGATCAGGCTGGCTATGGCCAGGTCGTGTCCACTGCATCAGGGCGCCGGCGACCTCGTCGGACAAATCAATCCGCAGCGCCTACATCATCTACCTCGCTGTCTCAGCCACCCTGGTCCTCTACCATTCCCGTCCTGCCTGGACCTTCCGAACATGCCGCACCCTATCATCGCTCTGAACAAGACACCTCTCCGCGCATGTACAATGCGCTGTATTCTTATCCGCCGGCTCCTCAACTCCCCGATGCACGTGCCAGTTCTCCGATGCAACGAGGTCGGCAACCATCCCCTGGATCCACATCGCCACTCGTCCGCGAGCGCTCCCTGCGATCGCGCTATTCCCCATACCCGGGCTCAGTGGTGGCACAACGCAAGCCCTCTTGCGAGTCCATGTCTCTCGATATACCCTCCATCTCTCTCCATGATCCCGTCTCAGATCCACGGTTAAGTAGCAGATTGCCTGGCGATGAGATCAAGCTGCCACCCATCCAACCTCTCGCGCCACCCCGTCACGTCAGCAATCCTTCCTATGCACTACCACCCATATCGGCGCTCGAGGATCTGCGTGGCGTGTCGTCGCAAGATTCTGCTGCTGTCCTCGAGCGACTCAAGATGGACGACGCACAGTCCGACGCGGATGATGCCCGTTGGGCAAGACACCGCTCGTTCTCCGTCTCCGTGAGGTCTGTTGTTTGCTCCGCTGATGAAACCCTCCACTGACCTCACGATAGGCCCAATCAATCATTTCCGACACCTGCATCGTGGTCAAGTGACTCTATGCGTGCGAGGCCCCACTATGAGCCGGCGTGTGCGTCACCCGAGTTCAGCCCCACGATGCGTTCCTCGCACGAAGGCAGCTCGGCTGGCGCGGTGTCACCTGCCTCGCCTGCAACCCCACGATCGACTGAGGGGTATA
>JBBPUO010000257.1:0-16158 GCA_038094755.1 Caloboletus firmus | reverse complement strand
TATGTTCCGATACTCAAAAATCGCGTGAAGCGCATGGACGGATCTAGTCAGGCGCCGTATGTGTCTGATCACCCGGACTACCGTGTGCACGCCCACCATCTTAGTGTGATGGACTACCACCGGAAAAACGGGGCGCTGGCCGCCGGTCCAGACACGCGCCTTTCCGCATGCCGTCACGCGGAGAGCGACGAGAGTGAGAGCGAACATGCTAGCATCAAGCGACCTCTAAGACCGTGGTAGTGCCTTCGCCCGCCGTGCTGTCACTGTCACCTTGGCGTTCCCTGCTGGCGTCCTTCCTATCGGACCGCTGTCTCGTTATCCTTGGCAAACGTTAGCTTTCCGGTGTCGTGTAGTTGCCTCATGCGCTTATTTTTTTTCCTTTTTTTCTAATTCCGATTCTTTTTTTTTGTTTTCCTTTTTTTTTTTTCGTTGCTTTCTGTGGATTTGTTAGCCCTACACGAGATGCTAAACTATTCCCCGCATCATTGATTCCCCTGCATGGCTTGTACCTCGTCGTTTCGCCACCATCTGGTACACCCTTCCGGTCACTTCCGCTATTAGTTAGGCTCATTGTGTACTCATTACCCCTCCCAAGTTCTGTCAACAAAGAGTCGCGATCCTTGTTTGGAGTCCCCCGCTAGTTGTATTATACGGCGAACATCATAATAAATTGTATACACTGTCGCAGTTTTTTTTTTCCATAATGTCAAGAGCAGTCGCCCCAAGTATTGTACCTCGATGGGTGATCATCTTGTTTGAGTGCACGTGCCTTTGCACGCGATCGAGGCCGAATAATACAGGATCGGAATATCGGTACGACCGCCGGCTGCAGGCACCTGTAACATCGTATTTTAAAAAAAGGAGAAATAATATGTTCAGACAGCGATCAGAACTGGAATGAGATCATGCACCACTTGATCATTCCAATGTGCGTTCGGTTGGACACGATTTTTTTTCAGTTCCAATCAGGAAGAACTTTTAGGCAGCGACGAGGTCTAAAATGTGTTACGTTTCCAGTCACAAGGGGGGCTTCTGTTTGACGTCGAATTCCTACATGGTTTTCATTAGGTTGCCCTGACTCATGTGGACCGTGTTTTGCCGCTTCCCCGATCCTCGTGCTTCCGCCCTCGTCATGACAATAAACAATTCATTCGTGCCAACACGGCCACAGTTTTGGAACGTGTTTGGGGTGACCATGCTAATATTTGTATGTGTGAGAGAGTGAAGACGGCCCCTTGACGTTTAGATTTCGGGGACTGTGTTTGATGCTCGTGACGGGGCCTCGAAATATTTTCGTCGGATTGCTTTTTTTATTGTTGGTAGCTGACGCGATGGTGATTGGTGTCGGTAGCGGACGGGTGGCTGGGTGCACATGCTTTCGTGTGACTTGGGTGGGAAACATCGATGCTCGGTCTCCCGGAAGGGGTACCTCATTTCCGAATTGCTGTAATGCTTGTTGCGATATCGGGGAATGAATCAGATACCGACGCGGCGTTGTACGGCGGGATCAGGACAGATGGGTCGGCGGCGATGTGATTTCACACGACATCAGGGCGATGGATATGGATATGTTTCGGGATATCCCTCGGAAATAGTCGCACTCGATCAAAGATGTGGGACGCCGAAAAGTCTGCCACAGCACGGATGGTTGACTGGGGATCTGGGCGATGCGCTGGGGAATCGGTCCTGGGTTTCGTCTCGTCTCGATCTATTTGTATTTGTATTTTGTATTTTTGGTGCCTAAGGGGCATCGTGTGCTGTGCTGTGCTGACTCGACTCGAAGGACATCGCGATCGGAGCAAGCGGTACAGCGCATTCGGGGAAAAGCGAAACCCTACGAGAACCATGGATTGTCGGACGTCAGGAATGAAAATATCAGAACATGTTCTGGACGCCGACGGAAAGACCTGTGTCTGCAATTGGCTGGTTGCATGAAGACTCCCGGTGGCCTCGTGACGAAAGACGCACGAGTTTGATGGTGAGCCGAGAGGTTCCGGACGTGCCGACATGTTTGAAGGAGTGTCCTACATATGCGTTGGCGTTGGCGTTGGCATGCATTATTCGGCAGTCACGCGTGGGCACGCGGGAACAGTCACGGGACGTGGGTGGTATCTGGACACCGAAATGAGTTCGAGGGCGGTGGAGGGGAAGAGACAGATGACCAATTGAATCAACACGATGGTAATGGTGTGGCATATTTCATTCCTTCGTGCCACCGAGCATTGTCAACTTGTTCCGATCATGGCCAGAGGCGGAGACGGAGAGTGTGTGAGGTGGGTGTGTTGTGTCAGTTCACCCGTGCGTGCTGCGGGGCCCGTATCCTTCCGTATTTCGAGCGTTCGATCGGCATGTCAATGCCAAGGATATGGACCCGCTGTCATGTGGGTTGTTATGGGTGTCCACCTGTGTCCGCGTGTAAGAGGACGGCCAGGAGGTGATTGCCTTAGTGGCACCATTAGACGCAGCGCCTTCGGCTTGGCAAGGACGACGAGACGGATTCGTGCCAGATTCAGGCACGGGGGAGACGTTCCTGTTTTGTGTGGATACATACATCGTGAATTCATAAGGAAGGGGAAGGCGTGAACTAGCAGACGATGCTCCGTTAGGGAACGTCTAAGCACTGGTCACTGACGTGTGTGACAGTGGCACGATGAATGATGGTGGTGGTGGTAGTGGTGGTCGGTAATCCCTCGGAGAACTTTGTGCCGGATGTTGGCAGTGTGTGGCCTGGTAGGGATAAATAGTTTTTTTTTGGCGTCGAGGGCCTCAACTTGAACGACGAGCTAATGACTACTCGCTGGTAATTAGTGCTGTGCAAGTGAAATGCGTGGCAAGCGTAGGCCACATATGGTCATTTTGGTCTCCGAAAACCCGACGTGGCAGCAGCAGCTGGCAGTCTCAGCACTTTGACCCAACGAATCGAACATCATCCAATCATATCGCGCTCAACCAGAACGACGAGCGGACGCGTCGGCCAACCCGAGGAGATCCCCCTGCGCTCGCTGCACCAACCGTCTCTTCTGTACACCCCGCATTCTCTACGCGCGTTTGCCATGAAATTCAGGTATGACAGCGGCCCATCCGCATTCCCCCGTTTCGAGCCGGCACTTTGTATATTGACAGCGACTGTGCCGTAGTTCAGCGCTCAAGTTCAATGCGGTCGCAGACTGGTGGGACGAATATATCGCGTACGTCGTCGTCCGCGGCCCAATTGTCCTCGTCATTATCACTCACTCGTCCGCGTGGTCTGCGCCATTCTCAGCTACGATGTCCTCAAACGCCATATCTACCAGCTCGAAAAGGAGCATCACCGCCTTAGTCACACACATACCGATCTCGAGGCCAACGAGCACACTGCACTCGTCGACTACCCCGACTTTTCTGCGATTGACGCTGTCTTTGTGCCGCTTCTCGACCAGGAGCTCCACAGGATATCTCAGTTCTACAAAGAAAAGGAGAAGGAGCTTTTCGATGACCTGCAAACACTCGAGGACCTCGTTGCCGAACAAGATGAAGCTGGCCTCGAGGCCCAGGAGCACTATATGGATGGCTACGCAGACGAGGAGGATGATGATGACGACGACGACGACGAGCAGATAGGCGGCGACCATGTCCGTTTCGGAAATGAACCCCTCCCGAAGCGACGCCGGAGAAAGTCCAGCTCGGTCAGCTATGGTCCACGCAGTGGCTCAGGTAAGTCGTCGAGCTCGTTACTCGGTTTGACCCCATTGATGGCCCGCAAGGCGCGCGGAATAACTCCTCCGGTCATCGTTGGAGCATTTCCTCCACTGACAATGGACATGATCCCGAGGCGCATCCGTCCTCCTCAAGACCGCACACCCACAGTGTCAGCAAGTCGCCGATGGGACGCATCGCCGGTAGACTCATGAACATGAGGGACAGCATCACGTCGCTGCCAACGCAGAGCGTATGGACTGCTAGGACCAACTACGCTTGGGATATCCGTCTCTTGTTCAAGCGTAGGATCACTAATCTCTACGTCTCCTTTTGCTCTTTAAAGTCGTATGTCGAGGTCAACTATTCTGGCTTCCGCAAGATCTTGAAGAAGTACGTTTCGAGTGCGTTCGCGTGAATCATCTGTCTAATCTGATTATAGGTACGACAAGGTCACGTACAACGAGGTGAGTCGCGTGCCGACGTGTTCGTACCTACCTAACGCGCGTTGTAGCTCAAGGACCAATATATGCACGACGTCGTGGAGCTTCGCCTTCCCTTCCTGCAGAGCTCCAAGGACAAGGTCACGGCCGCAATCACTCGCCTCGTCACCTTGTACGCCAAATGTGTGACCGGCGATGACCCGTCTGCTGCTCTACAGCAACTCAAGGTCCATCAACGAGAGCATATAGCCTGGGAGCGCAACACCGTCTGGCGCCAGATGTTGGGGCAGGAACGCCGTGGGGAAGCGGGTGCCTCTGAAATGATGGGCGGGGGCATCCTCGTTCGGGAGGAGGAGGGCGGAATCGTCGGCATCCCGACACCGCTTGGGAACTTCAGGTTCAAGCGGAAGAGAGTGTCCCTCATCGTCGCGATTACCGTCTTTATTATGCTCATGAACATAGACGTCGTCAAGGATGGGCCCGAAGCAAACAAGTGCTTCGCCATCCTTATCTTCAGTACGATTATGTGGGCATCTGAGGTCTGTGTGCGTTGTGTATTGTATGACGTTTGACTTGATGCTGTTTAGGCGATCCCGCTCTTCGTGACCTCGACTCTTGTTCCGTTCCTTTTAATCGTTTTCAGAGTCATTCGCTCGGACGGCCAAGACCCGGTGCCTTTGTCGACGCCTGATGCAACCAAGTAAGTCACAGAAGTCCTGTCCGAGTACATCGCTGATGCGTGTCATTCAGACACATATTCTCGGTGATGTTTTCGCCTACGATTATGCTTCTCATCGGCGGCTTGACGATTTCCGCCGCGTTAAGCAAGACAAACATCGATCGGATGTTGATCACGCGATTGTTGAGCATGGCCGGCTCGAAACCTAAAACGGTTCTTCTGGCCTTTATGGCCGTGTCGTGTTTTGCCAGCATGTGGATTAGGTGTGCTCCTATTATCTATTTGTGTCTTGTTCGAGTGGAGGCTTGACACGTATTTTCAGTAACGTCGCCGCACCCGCGCTTTGTTTCACGTTGATTCGCGTACGTCCGACTGTTACGGTGCGGTCACTTTCTAATTACCTGTACAGCCCATCCTCCGAACGTTACCTGCGAGGGCGTCTTTCGCGCCGTGCCTGATCGTAAGTCCAGCCCACTCGCACAGGATTGTTACTGACAGGCGTGGGGCATGTATACACAGCTTGGAATTGCGCTCGCCGCCAACATCGGCGGCCAAAGCTCGCCGATTTCTTCGCCCCAGAACCTAATCGCCATCGAGTTCATGGACCCCCCACTCGATTGGGGGAGCTGGTTCGCCGTCGCGCTGCCTGTTTCAATTGTCTCCATTATAATCATTTGGTTGCTCCTGCTCGTGAGCTACCAACCCGCCCGTGCGCCAGATGGGGATGGGGAGATCGAGATAAGGATGATCCGGCCGACAAAGGAAGTACTCACTCTCAAGCATTATTGGGTGACCGTGGTATGTCTCGTGACTATTGGGTTGTGGTGCGTCGAGCATCAAATCCAAGATTCGATTGGAGACATGGGTGTCATTGCTATCATACCGATCGTTGCTTTCTTTGCGACGGGTGTTCTCAAGAAAGTATGGTGTGCACGGGGGGACGTGATGTCGTCAGCTGACGCTAGTTTATTTGTTCGTAGGACGACTTTGAGCAGTTCGCGTGGACGATCGTGTTCCTGGCCATGGGCGGTATCGCGCTCGGAAACGGTGTTAGGTCTAGCGGGCTCATGGACACAATGGATGGCGTCATTCATCGCATGCTCGAAGGGCGAACACTCATTAGCGTTGTTTTCGTTCTTTCTGTCTTCGTCCTCGTACGTTTCCCTTTTCGTGTTCCGTTGACCACTGACCTTCTTCCTTTGACCTTTCGTTTCACTCGCAGATCGTCTCGACGTTTATTAGCCACACCATCGCCAGTGTACTCCTCGTGCCCATTGCGCAACAAGTGGGGAAAGACCTTGGCGATCGTGGCAACTTGCTGGTCTTCCTTACGGGTTTATTATGTTCTACTGGTATGGGTATGCCGGTGTCTGGCTTCCCAAATCAGCTTGCGTGCGTTGCGTTCTTGCTCGTGTTTCGTTCGTGGCTCGTTGCTGACACGGCACACGTGTTGGATCGCTAGGGCGGCGCAAGAGGACGATCTCGGGCAGGCATATCTCACCAACGTCGATTTCCTCAAGAATGGTATTCCTGCGAGTGTCATTGCGACATTTGTGCGTGTCCCGTGCACGCGTTGTGAGCCTCGTGTTTGGGCATGGCTGACGGGAAATGGATAGGTCGTATCTACGGTGGGGTACTTACTCATGATAGCGATCGGGTGAGTGCACCTGCAATTTTTTTTTTGGGTCGTTTTGGCGTGGCGTTGCTGACGATTTTTTTTCTTGTGTTGATAGACTGTGATGTAGAGTGCGGGGCGGGTGGGGATATCAAGCATCAGCATCGTATAATGTTATCGTACTCTCGTCATGCATGTTTTTTTTTCTTAGCGGTCTTGAATAGCATGGGATTGATCAGGGACATTAATATTGCTACCGAAGTCGGTTCTTGCTGATCTTTTTCCCCCTTTCTTGCCTCAGTAACACGGCGAGGGGACTCCAAAGTTGAAAGGCACGCAGCCTGCAATACCAACAGCGGGCATCAGTGGATGGAGAGAACTACACGATTCTCTTTGAAGTCATTGGAATCCTTGATAGATTATAGGACAGATCATTTGACAAACGGCGAGAGAGACCCAGTGTGCGATCCAGCTGCATGATGGGGGGAAAGACCAATGATCATCGAGCACGTTCGGGCCAGCCTTACACAATCTCGCGCGTTGGTTTTTCCAAGTGCGACGTGCCGATGGATAAACGTGTTCACGTCTCAACCGCCGGGAGGTCTGCAGGTCTGCAGGTCAGCAAGCGGGGATCTCCACTGTATTGACGCATACTACTAGCTACTAGGCTCAGGGGTACGTACGAGACTACTTCACGTATTGGCTGTGTCAAACGCGATCGTTCGATCTTGTCGTGTGGACTACGAAAAAACGTCCTCTCGTCACCATAAAAAATAAAAAACAAAAACAAGGGAATGACGTTTCTGCTGGCCATGGTGCGTCCATACCGCGACTGACCTACGAAATATACGCGCTCAAGGCGCTGAGGCTGTATGCGGGGGCGGTGTAGTTGAAGACCTGCCCAAAGGTCATAGAAGAGGTCGCGGGAAGGACAGCATCCGGGGTCGTCGGCGTGTTGCCCGCGTTAGACGCGCCGGTGATCACGGTGAGATTCCCGTTTGGAGCAACGTTGAAAGGTAAGACGAATGTCATGGGAGCGGGAACGGCATCGGTGTTGACGACCTAATAAGGGGCAGTGAGCGTTGGGAGTAATGTCTAGTCGTGAATGGTGGGGTGGGGTGGAAGTTGCGTTACTTGCCTTGATCAAGACAGCACTGATATTTGTGTCACGAGTGACACTCCAGTACAGTGTCCCATTGAAGGTGGGAAGTGTGCTGGGCAAGTATTCGGTACCTCGGTGGGTACTGAACAACTGTTGCACGGCACGTCAGTATAGGAGCACACGCGTGTTGAATTTAAATAATTTAATACGGCTTGTAAAGTCGTACCTGCTGGACATAGTAGCTGGTGGAAGGGTAAATGTTGGAAGCGCTGTTGGTTGGTTCCTGATCAGTGTTCAATGTACATGAAAAACAATTAAATCGCTCACTCGAAAGCGACCAGTTGAGCTGTCTATAGCGTTTTTTTGACGTCAGTGACAAGGGAACAGAAGCGGTTGAACTCACCGGCCCGGGGCTAGTGGCAGCAATGTTCCACAACAAAGGGGCATATGAGGTAGCGAACATGATGTCGCTGTTCCTTTCAAAGCCAGTGATATAGGCAGCCTCTCCCAAGGAGGCTGAATGAAGGACATATTGTTATAGCAATACAGAAATTTCGAGATGCCAGCTTACTTTGAAGATCGGGATATAACGACCCGCTGGGTAGGTTAGCTGCATATTCGCCCTGTCGAGACGTTTGAATACGGCTGCCATGATGCATTGCATTTCTCAGCAGACCTCACCTGGAAGTAGTATGTTCCATTTCGCTACGGGAAAACGGGTAATGATCAATGGGGGAGGTGAACGATTATGTTCATCCCACCTGATAAGTGTCAAAGTGGAATGCGTTTTCGATAAAGTATTCTATACTTGACTCAGCATACTACTTCCGAAAGCAAATCGCGGCCTACCAAAGTCCGCATAAACATGAAGATCGTATTCCTTAGGAACAGGATCCAAGATGGGGTTGAATGGGTAGGTAGTTGCAATGAACTCTTGAGAGAACCAACATGAATACTTTGTCTAGGTAAGCGAAGGCATACATACGAAGCTGAGGGAACGCGGCAGTGAGGTTTCCTGCAAAGTCCCTCCAGCGGTAGATGTATCTGAGAGTTCGTTCACGATAAGTCAATGGTACCCCTATGGCAGAACTGAAGCATAGGCTGACTCACGATTGAGAGGTGAAGAAGTCCTCGTTACCAATCTCAACGTAGTTGAGAGTGAATGGTTCAGGGTGTCCAAGGGAGGCACGGAGGGCGGCTTTAGATACAGATTAGATCATTTCAGATAGAATTATCCATACGCACCATACTCATTCGTAGCCGCATCGCCAATGACGAAGTTGGTTTGGTCAATGGCAGTTTGAATGTACGGGGCCAACTCGTTCTCAGGAAGGCTCTGCCCATCCAGAGAGTAACCTGCATAGTTTAGACGTGGCTTTTAGGTCCAAATAGGCAAGACCAACCTGCCCAAACGGCCATAATCGGCTCCATCCCCAGATCCTCACAAAAGTACATGTACTCAAGAAGGCCGAGACCACTGTACAAGGTAAACAGCCTCATTGACGACGAATATATAGTTATGCACACATCCATCACTCACTCTGTGTTGATATAACCCCAGTCTCCAGGACGGCCTGTTTGTGTCATGTGAGTGAATAGAGACTAACTAGATGCAGGGACTACCCACCCGGTCTGTTCACGAGTGGGCCGAGGGTAGCGTTCCACACCCACCTAGTTGCCCAATTTTGGCCCTTGCGTCCCAAGTTTGTACTTAGCGTATCGAGAATTTTATCACTAAGGGGAATTTACCTCCTGTAAAATTTTTCAACAAAGAAGCGAGAGAGGACTTGTTTTTCATACCAAATTGTTACCACCAGGCAGGCGGAAGAAGGAAGGTTTCATTTCATACAACGCCTTTGAGGTCATCCACAGGTGGGTGGTCACACCAAAATGTGTTAACACCATCACGTACAGTTGAGAGGTCGATCCTCATGCCATTTTCGCGATTGTTGAAAGTTGGAGGAAACAAGGAAAACATGGCGAAGTTGATGGTCTGACCGGCTGCTTCGGCACCGTCGAAGGTGACCGTGAAATTGTTCGCTGTAGAATTGGGAGATGCCGTCGGTGTCAGGTACAGAGTGACCTGGTGCCAAGTCGTCTGGGATCCGTCGATTGGGACGGAAGTCGAGGCATAAATTTCGCCCGTAGAATCTTGCAATGCAACGGTAGCCGTTCCATTGAAGGAGGAAGCCACCGGGAATTTGTAATAGAAGGACGCGTTGTATGTCCACTCAGAATTCACCCGGATTCCTAACACGCCACGTAATGAAATAGCTCATGAATCACAATGAATATGGCAAACCAAAATAACCGCTGTTCCCGAAACCAACCTGTCCAGAAGTACCTGCTGGAATTGTTAACTGAAGAGAATTTGGGAGCGCAGGTGAGACAGGCGATGGATCGGCTATCACGTTGATCACTGCACCGTTGAGGGTGCTCCACGCGTACAGTGCACCGGTTGTGTCTGAACATAATGGTTAGGTGGCATTCGAGGACTCCCATTGGATCGCTCACTTGGCGTGACTTGTTGGAATGCTCGATTTTGTAGTACTGAAGTAGGGTAGTCAGTGGTAGTTACAACCTATGCCACGACATGATGACCAACATTCAGCGTAAATACCGCCGTCGCCGCTCTATGCGACCATCAGTCGATACTTGCAGTTTGCACTAGGCCTGACTCTTACATGCTGTCAAAAGGTTCTCTGTACGCTGCGTGTGAATTGCAAGATCGCTACTCACATTAATGTCCTGTGGATTTAGGAAACGTCTGTTAGATGTGAGTACCACCCGGGTGAAACAGCCATGCCTCGAACATCTGCCCATCTAACCAAGATCGTAAGTTGCCTGGTAAGAAAAGACGAGCAATAGGGCGTACAGAGGAGAGGGGGGATGGGATGGCTGGCGGTTCCATTTACCGTGACTACCGTGGTTGCCGACGCGCAGCCCACGAGTACGACAGAGGCTAACAGACCTTGGGCAAGGATATGAGATAGCATTTGCAGACTGAGTTCGCTGAGTTATGCCAGACCATTGCGTCAGTTCTTGTATGCCTGCTCCACTGCGGCGATGCGGCAGGTATCAATCAAGAGGCAGTAACTGTCGTCATCAGAACAAGCGACACGCTGCTTCTACTTGCAATGTACTGGCCTATAATGACGCGACCCGGTATCCAAAGAACGAGAGGTTGGATTAAAATGGATACGATCCATCCTACTAAATTTACTGGCCACAGCCCCCATTTTGTTCGTTGCAGCCTACGCGACGTATTATGAACCGCAGCCGCAAGTTCCGGCGCAACCTCTCTACCCAAAAGAAAGCGGGCGCTGCTGCGATCAGGAATGGATGACCCAATAGGAATACCCACTTCGTTATTTTCAAGGACCAACTGAACACAACCCCTCTTGCTCTGAGCAACACACTGATAGGAGGTATCCATTCAACTGGTTCGAACTGTAGCCGCACAGTGGTAGTTAGCAGGCAAATGGACATGAAAGAAAAAGGCTATACTCAAACCCACTCCTGATTCCTGTGCCAAGAAAAAGAGGGAATCCGCCTGCAGTTCAATTCGTGGACATGTAAAATACCGACCAAGATGCCGCATAAAATATGTTGTTTTCCTTGTCGGATCCAATGATGGCACTTGGCAGAAAGCTGCTTACAGTCGTGGAATCAGCTTAGCTGTTTGACACCAAAACATCGCTACCGGTGATGGCACATTGTACAGTGTCGTCATTGGTAGAGAGAGCAACCTTACCTCGGATCCAGTAAGTCCGGCTGCCCCTGTATCTGCAGTCTTAAACAATGAGAGACATCTGGAAACAAATGTATATTCCTTACCACGTAACAGCACCATCTGTGGAGAACGTGCACTGCTTGGTAGTAGTGAATCCTGTCCCAACACGAATGATGTAGGCCGAGTTGTTCCTTGCAAGATCGGTGTCTAGGGTCGTCACCCAGGTCAGGTTCGTATATGATACCAATGAGGGAGTATCCAGGCAATAGCGAACGAAACATGGAGGAATATCAATGCATCGACCCATGCCAATCATGCGTGGCGACACTACGATGTCTCAAACAGCGGAAAGCAAGTGGGCTCCCGCCGGAGGCGAAATCAAACCAAGTATAGCAGTTTCTTCGACACCATCTGCCAACGACTTGACGGTACTTATGAATCGTATCCCATTCAGTCAAGTCATAACCTCTGTAAACGGTTTTGGAGACCGGCCAAGTCACTTTCAATTCCAGTAGGGTCACTGAGTTCAGGTGCGTATGTACCTAGGAAATATCAGTGAGGATGATGAAGGTGACTATTCAGCTTGCCAATACACGGGAAGTCGGTCACGTTAGTCCATGTTGTTCCATAGTTGGTAGACCCGAGCCCATTACGAGCACCAAAGCATAGGGTGTTGTTACTGCTGGGATCTACAGCCAAAAGCTAACATATACGGTTACAAGTGTTAGTGTACGAGCGCGCTGGGGGCATGAGTACCTCGCCCCTGCATACTCCTGAGCAACGAGTTTCGAAACGAAGAAACAGACTCACGTTCTACGAGGGGCATGTTTTCCCCCATCTTGAATGACAGAGGAGCGTAGATCACATCAATCCGTAATCAGTGGAGATTAGGATCGTCTCGTTTTTCGGGTCGCATAGGTCGGTGTTCATCCCAGCAACCTGTCCATGTGCAGTCTGAGTCAGAATATGGATCCGAGGTCTGCATGAAACCATCGCCCACGAGATACAGGAGAGCAGGGTCAATCGGACCGGTAGCGAGTGCATAACAGCTCCAATGGTCCCAGTCCCGTTATCAACCCAATCTAAAAGTGATCCACGATGCGCCTGGGTTCATGCGATATGCACCACGGGTGTCCGCACGTGCATATACGAGTCCTTGATGAGTCGGGTTGATGGGGTCGGGACGTCGAAACCGCCCCACTTCCCAACTGGATAGTATATTTCCTAAGATATGGTTGGCAGACGACACTGGCGAATGGCGCGAAGACCAACGTTGTCCTCACGATTTTTTCCTATGAAAGATTGAGGGACCTGAGTCGAGCAGTGCGCAACATGATGGAAGTCAGGGAAAACCGGTTTCCGTTCACGCGGCTTGGCATCGAATATTGAATATTGAGTCCCGAGGTGACCAAGAGCCGGCCTCGTGAATAGTTGAGTTTGATGTGTGTTTCTTCGATCCCAGTGCGCGATTTCAAGTTAAATACACAACATGGAGGGTCGAATACCCTAAATCTGCCAGTGCTTGCGCCGAGGACACATCTCTGGAAAATAGGAATTACAAGCAGGTTCATGTGCAAGCTGTGATTTTACTTGAGGCCAGGACAAGTTTCAACCCTGGAGTGACTTAGAATTCACCAGCACCTATGGGTGTCAGTGTTCCCTCATTGAAGTTGTATTCCTCGCACGACACGGCGGCGACGTTGGTCGCGGAATGATCTCACTCCTGGCGTTCCGTGCTACAGATGATGCAATGACACGATGATGTTCCAATCAAAGACCTGATCGAACTAAACTTGCATCGACATTCGCTTACGACCACACTGCCGGGGTATCAGATTATTCAGTTAGATATGTGAAGATACTGGTGTAACTCCGGCGGGGGAACGCAATATTAGGCATGACACCCATCCGTCAAAGCAAGAACAATACGATACAACTACTCTTCCTTCTTGGCACCAATCTTCTTTTCTGCCTCTGTAATAGACGCAGCGTCGGTCCGGGGGCCAGCAGCAGCTGTATACAAGCGCTTTAATCGCGTACGCATGTGAAAAAAAAAGGATGGACGTACGACCAAATAATGAGGCGGCCTGGAAGGGTCTTTTAAGGTCACCTTCGGCTGCTTTCCCGAGTACATGAATAGCGACGACTTTTGCGTCATACAGGTTCTTCAGGCCCATGAGGGCTTGAATAAAGAGAGGTTGAGTGTACTTCATGTAGATATGGAAGAAGGCCATCATGGCGACACCAAAGTACGCGCCGCGGAGCTGCAGCATATAGGATAAGCGTAGAAAGAGGTTCAATCAAGTGGTATACATACGAGTTTTGAAGTCTCGGAAAGGTCATAGTCTCTTACGGTGGTTGTAATGAGTCCACCAGAGTCAGGCGACTATAAGGATATGTGAGCGGGAAGGGAAATGGAAAGCGGTCAGAGACTGACCATCGGGTTGGGTGTGTCAACTGGGGTAGAAAACATGAGGATGACTTAAACTCGGAAGAAGCAAGTGACACACCATATTTGAGGACCGTTTGGTCGTTCTTTTGCTTGACCTGAGTGATGACGTGTGCTAGTCAGCTCAGGGGATTACATAAAAAGAGGCGAAAGAGGACCTTGTAAGAGACAAAGAAGTATGTGCCAAGGATGATAATCTGGCTGAGAACATAACCGAGTCGGACATAGTTGAGAACGACCGGGTCGTCGAACGGGATCCTGCGAGCAACTGTAAAAGAGAGATGAACGAATCGCTTGAGCAAAGGAAGAAAAAATAGAGCATACTCTGCATTGCCCCGAGGGAAATCACAATGTTTTGCACACCGGCGTTCATGTTTGCAGCGAGCCGAGGTAGTGTTCTGAAGACTGTCTGACGGAGGATGGAAAAGCCTGCGGAGGGCGAGCGAAACCAGAAGGATGTGATGTGACCAAATAAATAGTCACGTGATGGTTGTGTACATGTCACAATGTTATGACGTCGAGCACTTGCAGCCGCGGCACTGCAGTCAAGGTTACTCCAGCTCAACGTCAACGATGAGCTACAACGAAACGGCGTCGATATCCCGTGCGACATCGGTCTCGCGTGCATCGAAGCATGGAAGTACACTCTCCCGTTCGCAGTCCCTCATCAAGAGAAACGTGGCGCCACAAGACCTCAGACCATCTGACGTCCTCATTGAGCGTTTCGTCGCCTGGAAAGCTATCGTGAAACAGCTCATTGCTTACTTCGAGGGTCTTGCAGACATCCAAAATAACATTGCACGCGAATACACCAAGCTCAGAGCGGTAATACAAGTGCCCTTCAGGGCAGGAAACCAGTTTCTCGGAGAGGGTGGCCTGCAGGCACGTGTCCTTCCATTCTACCCCATGGCTCACCGTGATGCGTGATGCAGGATGTATTTTATAGCATACGTGATAAGACTAGGGTCATTGCTGACCAACATGCCAACCTTGGCCGTACGATCGACAGCTCGATTGTACAGCATCTTCAGAAGCTCAGAACAGAGATCAAAGCACATATCAAGGTGCAACCTCTACACTTCTAATGTCCTTATTTCTGAATTCCTGTAGAATGTTCAAAACGACACCGGCAAGCTCGCTACGAGTGTCGCTAAAGAGCGTGAGCTCTCCGCCAAAATGATAGGAGACCTCGCCACCAGTATAAGCGTCTTTAAGAACACACCGATGAGCGTTACCGCAAAATCAGACCCGTATGTTTTCGCCCTTGCGGCCTCATGTCCCCCTCACCCTTTTCAGCTATGTTACAAATATGACCGTTGCTCGTCAACTCCAGAAACAGGTACACGAAGAAAACGCCCTCCAAAAGTCTATAATAATTATGCAGCAAAATTCTGCCCATTTTGAAGATGGAATTGTCCGCGCCATTCAGTCTGCTTGGGAGACCTACGACGAGTGGCACTCCCGCATGTCATCTTCCGTCCAAGACACCTGGCGCGTTCTTGGAGAAGCCATGTCTTCCCTTTCCCCGGATCGAGAATGGATCTCTTTCTCCGCCCGTTCAGACCATCTCCTTGATCCAGAGACACCCCTGAGAAACCCAGAGACAATTATCTATCCTTCCAAAGACGATTTAAGCGTCATCGCCGTACATACCGGCTTGCTTGAGCGCAAGAAAAGGTTCACACGAACTTACCGGGAGGCATATTACGTCCTTACCCCTGCTGGCTTCCTCCACGAATACGCTTCCTCTGATCCGGAACACATTGGAAGCCATCTTCCTGTTTTCTCCCTCTTCCTTCCTGCCTGCACGCTTGGGCCACCTTCTTCTGCCTCGTCGAAATCCCACAAGTTCCACATTGAAGGGAGGAAAGATGGTACCGGTTCCCACACTGGAAGCTTTAAATTGATTGTGACCCAGCATGCCTGGAGTTTCAGGACACGAAGTCGTGAGGACATGATGGAATGGTGGAACGACATCAGGATGCTCTGCGCGAGATACCTCGTCGCGAGTGAACAAATGCATCGTGGAGGGCCGGTCCAAGCGGCCGTACGTTCTGTCGGTTATGTCAGCGAGGACGACGAAGAGGGTGACGACGAGGGATCGAGCATTGAAGGGGAGCTAGACGATGAAGAGGACGGTGATATATATCAAGATGCAGTCGTCGATGAGGAAGGAGAGCCACCCTCATACTCGCATTCCGGAAAGCATTCGGGACTAGTGATGGGGAAGAACGGGTACACGGTAAGTACTGTATTTTTCATGCGGGCGTCGATTTCTCGAAGGAAAAGGCCACTGATCCACTGCTTCTCATTCCGCTCAGTTAGAAAAGAAATCAACTCCACCGGATCGCGACTACGAGCGTGACGATGGAGGCGTTAACGGACAAACGAATGAGAATCGAAAAACAAGTCAGCGTCAGCTTGAGAAAGCGCCAGAGGGTCGGCTTCCACACTCAGCTGAA